>ML110562.1:0-35096 GCA_003697995.1 Taxidea taxus jeffersonii
CTGGTAGAATGTTTCTTGGTTTTTAGTAACCTAAAATCTGTAAGAGAGTACGGATTTCTCAATCCCGCACATTCCAGCTGCTGTTTGGGGTGGGGGGGAGATTATATTTACATAAGCCAAACTCAGCACATTTTATATTTTTTTTTAAAGATTTTTTATTTATTTAGACAGACAGAGATCACAAGTAGTCAGAGAGGCAGGCAGGGAGAGAAGGAAGCAGGCTCTCTGTGGACCAGAGAGCCCGATGTGGGGCTCGATCCCAGGACCCTGGGATCATGACCTGAGCCGAAGGCAGAGGCTTTAACCCACTGAGCCACCCAGGCGCCCCTCAGCACATTTTAAAACAAAACAACTGTCTTGTTATTAACAGTGCAGAAAATGTTACGTTCCAAATTCCAGCTTTTGAAAAGTGCAGTTCTTGTCAGCGCAAGAAGTATGTCTGGGGTTGCCCCTCAGGACATTCATTGCAGGGGCCTGGATTCTCCCAGTCCTGCTCAGCGTCCATCTTCCCTCGCCACTTACTGTTGAACCTGTGCCCTGCTGACTTTCCTACTCAACCTTTGTTTTGGCCTAGTGTTCTACACTGAGGTCAAAAACAAAGTTGGGAAAGCATTGAAGAAAACTGTAGAGAAGAAACAAATGTAGGAGAGAAAAATGATGACAGTGGCAAGGGGGCTCTCTGGCATAGAAGGTACCATTTGTTAATATTATTGAAGATCAGGAGTGGTGTTCTGAGCATTTTACATCTTAAGATGATGGCTTATTTTGGAGAGTCTGGGTGGCTTAGTCCGTTAAGTGTAGGACTCTTGGTAGCGACTCAGATCATGACGTCAGGGTGGTGAGATTCAGCCCAAGCTCAGGCTCTACTTGGGATACTTTATCTTTCCTTCTGTCACTCCCCCACTCCACCCCCCTCTTCCTCTTAAAAAAAAAAAAATAATGATGGCTTATTCATAAGTACACAGTTACTATGTTTAGCTGTAATTTAAGAAATTGCTGGAAAGGTAGAATTGGTTGATTATCATTCATTCTTTTTTTTTTTTCTTTTTTAAAATAGGTTCCAGATTTTCATGCAGAAATCTGATTTTCAGAAAGGGATTGCTACTGTTTAGTGGGAGATTCCCATGTTAACGCACTTAATCTTCACAGTAAGCCAGTGTGGTAGGTACTATTGCTCCTATCATAAAGATGAGGAAGCTGAGGCACACAAGATACAGAGTACTTGCTCAAGGTCACAGCCAGCAAGTGGCAGAATCATGTTCAAACCTAAGTAGTCTGCTCCAGGGTCTGTTCAACCACTGAGCTATATCGCCTACTCAGACTGCTGCCCTTGACATTTAACACGTATGTACTGAGAACAGACGATGGAAATTTCTGGCAAGCACTGGAATACATAAATTAGAAAAAAAGAAATCTATGCCCTTACAATGAACTAAGATAATTGAAAGTTTTGCAAATAGAATGTCCAGGAATGGTGGAAATAACCAAAGTCAACTAGATATTTATATAAGCATTTGTTTTTAAGAGTGGGAGGGATGAGGCGCAGAGGGAGAGAGAGAATCCTAAGCAGGCTCCATGTTCAGCATGAAGCCCAATATGGGGAGCTGGATCTCACAACCCTGAGATCGTGACCTGAGCTGAAATCAAGACTCTGATGCTTAAGTGACTGAGCCACCCAGGTGCCCCTATACGAGCATTTGTATAAACATACCCATGATAGCTGTCAGCTTATAACCTCTCAGTGCCACATTCACCCTTTTTGGCTGCTCTGTGAGAAAATGGGTGGATCCTTTAAATGATCTCCTTTTGCCTACCAACAGGTTGTTAAGCTTTGTCAGTAGAGGGCACTAGAATGACATTGTAAGAAGGAGCAGCCAGCTTCCTGCTTCTAGTGTGCATCTCCCTAGAGACTCCTGCCATAGCTTCTCCAGCCCTAAACTCCTCTAGCACAGGTAGCCTCTGCTTTCTGCAATGCACAGTGCTCAGTAGTACCCAGTAGCCAGCAGCCCGCCCTGGCCAAGCCCCTCACGCAGTCTCATAGCAGAGCACTTCCAGCAGGCCTGCTCTTCGTTTCTGACTAGCGCATCCCTTGTTACTGCAATGCTCGGTTGTAGTTAACCACTCTTTATCTTAAACTTTCCTGTTCAAATTACTAAGTCGTTTCCATCTCCTGACTGGTCCTGACTGATACAGAGCTAGAATGAGTGAAGTGATGAAAATATTGTCAGCACTCACACACAGTCCCTGCCTACATACAGCACTATTAGGAAGTTCCTTGGATGATTATTCCATTTTGGAAGAATCAGGGGAACTGAAACAAGGATTCCTTGTTAAAACGCCAATATTTATAGGAGGATAACAAATACAATAATTTCTTCTGGGTGGTTTGTTGCAGCTTAACTGATGTGAGTACATTGACAAACTCGAAACTAATGGATATGGAACAGATAAGAGGTCAGGGTTATTGTACAGTGCATCCAGAGCAAGGGTGCTGCTTTCTGTCAAGGTCTGAAAGCAAAAATGATTAGACAGGGGCTCTGGAAAGAGATTCTGGTTAAGTGATAGTGCATGGGTTCTCTGCATAGGGAAAAATCCATGAATGGAGACTGCAAAGAGAAAGAGGATATCTTAATGAATATCAGAGTTGCCAGTTGGGAAGGCATAAGAAAGAAGGATCAGGACAAAGTTATAAGAAGAGCAGTGATGGGATAAATTTCCCCAGAGAAGAGATTGTCACCAGTGTTAAATTCTACTGCGGTCTTAGAGGAAAAGAAATCACAAGCATTTGGTGATGTGTCACTTTAATGAGAGATATAAATGAAAATTTTTAAAAGCTGAAATGATATACCATACTCCTAAAAGAGAGATCAAGTATTCTGAAGTTATTTATTTATGCCAACCAAAATCCCATTGGAATTAACTTTGGGAGAGGAGAGGCAGAGACTGATGTCTAGATAAAATAATTTTTTTTAAAGACTTATTTATTTATTTGAGAGTGAGGGAGTAGGGGAAGACGGGGGGGTGGAGAATCTCAAGCAGACTCTCCCCCTTGGCATGGAGCCCTGGGGAGCTGAGACAGCAGAATACTAGTGTTTTAACAATTTGCAGAGAAAATAAAGAAGCCCATATCTTACACTAAAATGAAGTCTAGAATTAAATATTGAAACAAAATGTCAAAAAAGAGAAAAATGCGTGTCTTATTGGGATTGTAGAAACAACTCATCCAACTTTAAAAATCAGTGAGGGTGAGTTCTGAAAACAGTTCATACCTCACATCATATACAAAATGGACTCAAAATGAAACAGACCAACATTACAACCACAAAGTTTCTATCAGAAAGCAGAGGAGCAAACCATTGTGAAAAAGCTACATACAGTATGATTCTAACTTCATGATATTCTGGAAAAGACAGAACTATGAAGACGGTGGTCTCCAGGAGCTGGGGAACGGGCATGGCAGAGGGAGATGAATAGAACATGGGAGATTTTTAAGGCAGTGAGAATACTCTGTCTGATGTCATAGGGATGGATGCATGTCATTATATATTTACCCAAATCCATACACTGTATAACATCAAAAATAAAGAACTGTAATGGGAACTATGGCCTTTGGGTGATTTTTGATGTGTCAATGTAGTTCATCAATTGTAACAAATGTAGCATTCTGTTGCCAACAAGTCGATAATAGAGGAGGCTATACATGTGTGGGAAAGGGGTTATAAGGGAACTCTATACATTCTCCTCAGGTTTTCTGTGAACCCAAAACTGCTCTAAAAATAAAGTCAATCTGAAAGAAAAGAAAAGAAAAAGAGAAGAAAGGAGGGAAGGAAGAAAGAAGAAGGAAAGAAGGAAGGAGGAAAGGAAGAAAGGAAGGATGTGGCAAGCCACACACTTGGAGAAAATATTTTAAAAACATGCGTTCGGTAAAGGGTTGTGCCCAGAATATATAAAGAACTCTCAAAACTCCATCTTAAAAAAAGTTTTTAAAAAAGGGAAAAGATTTAAACTGACACTTCATCAAAGAAAATACACCAATAACAAATGAACACATGAGGTGTTCAGCCTCATGAGTCACTAAAGAAATGTAAATTAAAGCCCCAATGAGCACATACCTTTCAGAGTGACTAACATTAAGAAGACTGACCATACCAAATATTGGTGAAAATGTGGAGCAACTGGGACTCTCATACACTGCTTAGGAGAATGTAAAATGATCAACCACTTGAAAAACAAGTTGGCAGTTTCTTAACCTTTAATAATGTCATTGAGCTACAAAATCACCAGAGGCAAAAACCCACAGTTTGGACTGAATTGGTTCCCCAAAGTTCTTAGGTTGAAGCCCTAACTGCAATGTGACTCTGTTTGGAGATAGGAGTTTAAAAGAGATAATTTAAGTTAAATGAGATCGTATGGGTGGGTCTCAATCCACTAGGAATGGTGTTTTTAAAAGAAGACACCAGGGAGGCATGGAGAAAAGGCCATGTGAGGACACATGAGAGCTATAAGCCAAAGAGAGAAACCTCAGGAGAAACCAACCTTGTAGCCTCCAGAACAGTGAGAAAATAAATTTATGTTGTCTAAGCCACCCAATTTGTGGTATTTTGTCATGACCGACTTAGAAAACTAGTACTGCCATCCTGTATCTGTCGTTCCTATTACTATTAGTAACATAACTTAGATCATCATTTTGGTCAGTTTGTAATAAGTCAGGTTTTCTGTTCCTTGCATCCAAAAATCTTTGCACTCAATACACTATGTGACCTTTGTCAGCTTGCTTTACCTTTAAAAAGGTAAAGGTATTTCAGGATCCTCAGACTTAAAGATGAGGGGGCTGGACTAAATAATTTACTAAATTACTAGTAATAAATTACTAGTAATAATCTGTCATGTGTGTCTTAAGACTTTTGAAATCCATTAGAGAGCAAGTAACTAGAACTCCCATTTTCTCACAGGCCAGGGAATTTTGCTCTCTTAAGGAAATGTGAAACTACCTCCAAAGTTCAAGTATTCTAGACTCCTTTTGTTCATACAGCTGCTTCTGAATCTTACAATCTTTATTTTTAAGGATACATGTTTTTGAATCCTTGGGAGCATCCTTAAAAAGATGACAGCTCTCCTCTTTATCTTTACTTCCTCTAGCACTGAACTTCTGTTTATGATATAATTAAGACCCAGGCAGTAGCCTCGTTATTCCTAACCAGACTGAGGCAATGTTTGATTGCCTCTTTAGAAACATCCCTGTAACATCCCTGTAAACAAGAAAGGGACAAATTACATCATCTGGTTGGTGTTAAACAACAGAACATGTGAGTACTGGCAAGAATAATATGGTTTATTTCATTTGAACAAATTACTCTTGAATTGCTGGTCTCTGAGCCTGCATTAGTGAGACAGGTACTATCATGTATCAAGGAGACATATTCCACCTTGCATAAAACCTTTCCATTAAAAATTCACCTCGCTATGGAAGTTAACAGTCTCCTAGGCAGTATTCATCAACAGTGACAAGATTTGCCCAGCATTTCTGAATGATCAAGCAAACACAAGAGAAAAGTGGGCCACTTTGATCCTTCCAGACTTTTAGATTCTCATTTCTGCTAAGAAACTGTGTCCTGGTTGTATACAAGGAACTTCTTTCTCATTATGATAGTTGAACCTGGCCTATGTGTACCTAGTAGACCAGTGACACAGCTGAAAGAGGCCTTAAGAGCTGGGCCTTTTTCTTTCATCCTTCCAAAGTTGAACAGCCACATAATCCAAGAGAGGTGACTATTTGTGCAAAGGTAAAGTCCCAGGGTTAAGGCTTCCTAGACATACCATTTTATTCATCAAATTTTTAATGAGCCCTTATGATGTGCCATGTTGTGCATTAAGCACTAGGGATTCCTAATGAGATGGACAAGACCCTTGCTCTTATGATGCTTGCCTTCCATGTGAAGGAAACATAAGTAATAATCAAATGAAAAATAAAATAAATAGCTGTAGCTAGTGGTAAGTGTCAGGAAGATAATAAAACGTGGTGATGTAATAGAGAATGGTTTGGAATAAGGGGATGACTAAAGTGAGGTCGGATAAATTTGAGCTGAGATATGAATGGCGTCATAGAGATGGCCATGTGACAATCTGGGAGAAATATTTTCTAAGGAAGGCAGCAAGCTCCTTTGAGAAACAGAAGCCAGCGGAAGTCGAGCATAGTGAGCAGGAGAGGTGTGGCACATGCTGAAGTAACAGGGGTAAGAAGGGGCCAGATTAAGCATATCCATGTAGGTCAGGCAACTTCATCCCAAGAGAAATGAGGAGCCATGGTACAATTTTTTTAAAGAAAGATTTTATTATTCATTTGAAAGAGAGAGAGAGAGATCATGGGCAGGGTGAAGGGCAGAAGCAGAGACAAGAAGACTTCCCACTGAGTGGGGAGCCCCATATGGGGCTCAATCCTGGGATCCTGAGATCATGACCTGAGCCAAAGGCAGACGTTTAACCAATGGAGCCACCCAGGTCCCCCATCATGGTACCATTCTTACACTGCAATAACAGGATCAGAGCTCATTTCTCAATGACCTTTTTAGTCCTGTTGGAAACTGTCGGGGTCAGAGTACAAATGCTCAGACCAGTTAGGAGATGACTGTAAATTTTATGTGAGAGATCATGGTGGCTTAGAATAGGGTGGAAATAAATTTAAATGGCATATTAAGAATATATTTTAGGGATGCCTGGGTGGCTCAGTTGGTTGGGTGGCTGCCTTCGGCTCAGGTCATGATCCCAGCGTCCTGGGATCGAGTCCCACATCGGGCTCCTTGCTCGGCAGGGAGCCTGCTTCTCCCTCTGCCTCTGCCTGCCTCTCTGTCTGCCTGTGCTCGCTCTCTCTCTGACTAATGAATAAATAAAATCTTAAAAAAATTAAAAAAAAAAAGAATATATTTTAGATGTGCAAGCAAACAGTTGTTGATGGATTGGATGAATCCACAAAGTAAAGGAATAAAATATTATGCCTAGATTTTTTTGCTCAACAGCTAGTTGGATGATAATGCCATTTGCTGATATGCGGAAGGCTGGGGAAGACCACCCTTGTGGGAAAGATTGTTTCTATTTGGACTTGCTAGGTTTAAGATCTTGACATCTAGGTAAAAATGTTGACTAAGTAGCTGGATCTCAAGAGAGAGGCCAGGGCTTGAGATTTGGGTTATAAAATTTGATAGCAACATCTTAGTGATTTTTAATGCTCAGAAATGAATGAGGTTTTCCAGGAAGAAGAGAAAAAGGAGACCCTTTCCAGTTGGTAGAAACTCTGGTGTTTAGAGGTAAGGAGGGAATGCATGAAAATGAATAGCCAGAAAGTAGATAGAATTAGGATATTAGGAAAGCAAGAGAGGAAAGTATTTCAAAAAGGAAGCAAGCATCATCTTTGTTAGATACTGTTGTGAGGTCAAGCTATTAGATATTTTCAAGGAGGTGATTATGAGGAATTTGTCAAGAGGTCAGTGGAATGACTGGGAAAAAGCCCTGGCAGAGGGGGCTAGCAAATAAAGAGTCCAGTTTCCAGCTAAATGGCAGACCATATGTGGAAAGAAATGCCTCCTGGTATGGAGCACCTAAAAATAATTGCTTAGATGTTTTTTTAGATGCTTAGTAACTCCTTATTAAGTGAATAAATGAATGACTTCAGGTTCTCCTAGATGTCCCCAAATAAATACCATCCAATGTCCCAGCCCCTTTTTGGCAACCCTCATGATTTCATTAAATGCTCAGGTCTAGGGGCGCCTGGGTTAAGCCTCTGCCTTTGGCTCAGGTCATGATCTTAAGGTCCTGGGATCAAGTCCTTCATGGGGCTCTCTGCTCAGTGGGGAGCCTACTTCCCCCCCCTCCCCCCCCCCCCCCGCTGCTCTGCCTACTTGTGATCTCTCTCTTTCTGTCAAATAAATAAATAAAATCTTAAAAAGAAAAAAAAGCTCAGGTCCGGAGTTAAATTTGCTTCCATCTCTTTGGGCAGGGGAGTTGGATCACTTTTGGGGTGGATAGGAGTGGGTTGAGATAGAAGATCTTCTTCCTACTAAGAGTCAAGTTCTATTCCAGAATAAGGAAATCCAAATCTCTGGGGATAGGGGGTCAGCACTGGTATTTTTTAAAAACCCATCCCCCACCCTCCACACACACACACCCCAGCTGATTCAGATGCACAGTGCTAGTGAGAGCCACAGTTTGATGTGGAAGCAGAAATAACCAATTATGGTAGTGGGTGCTAATACCCCTAGCGAATATGGTGCTGAGATTGGGGGTGGGTGATATCATTAGATGAGGAGGGAGCAGGCATTTCAGGAAGATTTGTTTTTAAAAGAGGAGAAGAAAGAATGGCAAAGAGGAATGTGAAGAACTCTTGGGCTACTTCAGGTATAGATGAAAAAAGAGAAACCAGCACTCCTGAGAAACTTCTAAGGTCAGCCAAGTTCCAATTACACAAGGTTTTAGAAAGAATCCTGAGAGAAGAGGTTAAAGATGTACAGAGTTTGCTGATGACAGCTTCTGGTTGATTTAGTGCAGAGTAAAAGGGCTTGAAAGGACAGGTAGTAGAGAAACTGGATCAGTAAAGGGATCTTCCAAGAAGCACTGGACAAGTGTCTGGGTGAAAGTGGATGATCCAGAGGTGACAACTGAGGGAAACAAGGAGATGAGTAATGATGGTGTTCAACTGATCATCAGTTATGGAAGGTGAGCCAAAGTCAGATGCATCCCCAACTCCAGTCTTTTGCATATCTGAGC
Organism: Taxidea taxus jeffersonii; assembly: GCA_003697995.1. Lineage (NCBI taxonomy): Eukaryota > Metazoa > Chordata > Mammalia > Carnivora > Mustelidae > Taxidea > Taxidea taxus. Next base: position 8,758 of record ML110562.1, read on the forward strand.
TCACTGTAAAAGTATGAAATCCCATGACTGTCAAAGAGAGATGATCCCAACTGGGAAAGTTGGTCTGATGGCACAATGGTGACTGCTTTCCACATGGTATGGCCTTCCTGTGCTATATCTTGGGAGTAACCCACCTCCCTGGGTCCCAGTTACCAAGGAGCTCCTCTTCCCTCCTTTGTTATTCTTAGAAGTATTCCTTATTTTTCCCAACACCCTTGGGACACACAGTCTCTTAGAATAAATGCATGATTTTCCAAAGACTTGAGGATTAACAGATTTCAAACATCTTACTTACCACCCGGCAGGAGTCCCAGGTTCAATATAAATACAAAAGCCTCGTTGTCTGGCCACAACTGGAAAAGAAGGAGGGAGTAGAGAGCAAAACACAAATTAATGTCTCAAAATTACACTCCATGCTCACCTTACAGGAAATAGTTAGTTCAGACAAATGTTAACTGAGAACCATAGTTATCACAAGGAATCTCCATAGTTCAGCTGGGACCTGAAATTATCTTTTTTATATCAATTTATCTTATCCAGTCAGAAAATACTTTGAGCTACATTTTTTTATGCCAGATGGTATTCTATATGTTTAAGATGTTTAAAATATGGCTAGGGACAGGACAAACAAAGGCATTCTTCTACTAGATATTATATATTTTGGGGAATGGATAGACAAAAAAAAATCCTATTGATCAACCAAGAAGTAAACTAGAAAAATTTCAGGTAATGATTCTTTTAGGGATCTTGTTATGGTACTCTTACCACATATGGTAAATACTGCCATTTGCCTTCTTTCTAGAACCTTACTAAAGTCTTGCCTCAAATGAATAGGTCTAGGCAAGTCTTGCCCATTCTCTCCCTCTTTTATGTTTTTTTATGATATTGTTTATGTACACTAACATCTGACCAATTCTAGACTCACCCATTCTAGTTTTGAATGCTTATAATTTTATAAACCTGTGCTTCCACCACAATCTTCAGGATATAGAATAATCTTATCCTAAAGTTCCCTTGTGTCCCTCACCCACCACCAGCCCCTGACAACAGCTGATACACTTTCTGACACAGAGTATTGCCTTTTCTAGAATTTCTTATGAACAGAATTGTACTGTATGTAGACTTTTATATGTGTTCTGTTTTTGTTGACTCTGTAGTTGTCCTTTCATTAACACCAACCCATTGATTGAGGAAAGATACCCACATTCAGCTTCATCTGCAAAGACACAATGTTTGCAAACCAGTTGTTCTGAAGCCCCCTAGCCCCCATTTTTGTTAACTGCACAATAAAGCAGTGTAGATGAATCTTCAGATAAGCCTAAGTACTCTGAGACTGATGGTAGGAATCTTGAGGTTCTTGCTTCTAATTAGCCCAACTGTGTCACAAAATCCCTCTCCCCCCACCAAAATGAAGAAAGAATTTGAATACAATAATACCCATCTCTTTTTCTGTGCTTAGCTAAAGCATGTAATTTTTTGGCACGACAAGATAAAGTCATCATGATCTCTGGGTCCTGGAACTGAGCCCTGCCTCAGGCTCCCCGCTCAGTGGGGAGCCTGCTTCTCCCTTCCCCCTCTTCATCCCTGCCCAGGTTCATGCTCTCTCTCTCTCTCTTAAATAAATAAAACCTTTAAAAAAAAGAAAAAAAATATGCTTATTTATTTTTAAACATAATGTGGATCATAGCTGTGTGTACTACTTCTCTACTAAACATTATGACATGAGGGTTCTTGTCATGAGATTTTCCACCATTTCACTGCATTACCACTAGCGCTGAAACCTTCTTTCCCTTCAGCACCTGGGGATGCTAAGCACTGAACACCAATGTTGTTACCCTACAGATTTTTCAGTGATTTATTTCTTATTGAATTTATGGGTATTGGTTAAAACTTGCTGGGATCAAAACACGGGCTCAGCCTATGGCCCAGTGCTCCATTCCCCCCTCAGTCTTCTTTGTCTAAGAAAACCTGGATTCTGTTTTCTGAATCTCTGCTTCACAGATGGGTAATGACAGGAAGTTTGGTGTTTAGACAGTGGAGAGATTTGTCTAACCTACCAATCTTGGTCTGAATTCTTGATGCCTACTGGTGTGAGAAAAACATTTCTATTTTCAGAATGATCCTGGATCTAGACAGAAAATGATCACTATATGTAGTTAGTCAGGTGAGGGAGCTCCCAAATTGCAAAAGAGATTAAGGGACAAATGAACCAATAAACAAATGGTTCATTCTGGCAAAGGAGTTTATTTTCCTGTTGCCTCTCATGGCTATATGAAGTCATAAAGGGTTTTTTAAAAAAAAGACAGGTAATCTTGGGATCCTATGTCTTTTTAATCATAGAATTTTAATACTTGACAAGGCCTTCAATAACAGACTCAAGTTGGTTGAGATACTCCCAAGGCCACGCAGAAGGAGGAGCTGTCCAGCACTCATGTGCTTGATTGACTCCTAGCTCTGTGTTCTTCCTTCTGTGCCCTGTTGTGTCCATGGAGAACAAGGTTGCCTTTTTCAGTCTCTAACGAAACGTTAACTTTCTAGTTCCTTGTACTCCACTACCTTGAGGAGTTGTTGTGGTGTTGATAGAACTTTTCTTTTTTTTTTAAAAAAAGGGTATGGTCATGTATTTGATCAAGCCCAGTTATAGTCATTATTATAACAAATACTTCTGAAGTAAGTTACAGCAAGCACATTGTCTACTTGCTTTTCTAATTTTTCTTTCAAGATTTCTTTCATTTTGTCATTTCAAATGGACCTACTCATATCAAAGTGAAAAACCTGAAATTTAATTTTCTTAAGAAGGAAACCAGACAACATTGGGCTTTCACTTCACCAAACTTATTGAATGAGGGCCTTGTCATTGCACAGGAGAAAAAACATAAATGGATGAAGAATGTTAAGATTTGCAATAAAAGTTAGTGGCTAGCCTCACCTCCAGAATAGAAGATATCTTCCCGAAGCAAATGGTTCTCTCAGTGACTTGAGACCAGATTCAGATGTCTTAATCCAAACGTTTACATATAGCTCTAGCTTGAAATGGTACCACTGGTTTTGTTATTATGTGTATTTACACACAGACTTTTTTGAAGGGGTCTTATTAAGTTGTTCATGGAACACTGCTGGCTCTAACGTTGCTTTGATGACTTTCTAGAGAGTTTTCCTCTGAGCATCAATATTATATCCTGAACTTACCACTGAAAAAGGTTCACAATTGTTAAAGTAGATATTTAGAATTGCTTTTGATCAGGAACAGGTCCCAAATGGCCACCTGTTCAATAGGTTCTTTAATATGAGCGATACTAATGGGATCCCTGGAACTGGAATCTCACAAATGGAAAACCCATCAGTGATATTCTCACTACCCTTTGAATAGCCATAGCTGATCTGTGTCTCACTCACAGGAAAACCAACAAGAATAAAATTTTTGTATATTTTTTTATTTTGTAGTGGGATTCAGTATTAACCCAATTATGTTCAGCCTTACCTTGTAAAGGGTCTTTCTAATTAGTGTATAGAAGTTGCAGGAAAGCTATGACCTTTTGTTTCTTCTTTTACTGTTGGAAAAAGGCTTGCACTGTGTGAGGGTGGGCATAATGAGGTTGTTAATGAAATCTACCAAATGGGGTAATAAATATATTCTGATGACTGTTGATTTTTCTGTGAGATTGCTGGAAGATTACTCTGTGGCCTTCAGCAGATGCCCAAACCGTGGTAGACTTAACAATTATATTTTTTCCTTTAAACCTGAGATTCTTCCAGAGTTCTCCTTGTATAATGGAGATCAATGTAAGGATGGAAACTACTCTGGCAAGATTCTAGTAATCCTGCTTCCAGGACAAACAGAGAGATCATCAAAAAGAACATGTGTTCCTCGAGTTTCCCTTCAAGAGGAAATTAAACAGTGTCCTTCAGATCACAGCCAGGTCTAAGGTGAACCTTGATAAAAAATAGTGTAGACCTAGAAATTATAGTGATAAGTGATAAGTAATAAGCAAAGAATTCTCCTGGATCTGAAAAAGGCTGCAACCAGTTGAAATCAGATGGACAACAGGAAGCTCTGATCTGTTGGTTCTCCCCCAGGCCTTGAACAGGGTCAAATAAAATAGTGAGATGATCATTAAAAAAAATGCATATTACATGAATACTACTCACATTCTACTTCCTAATGCCTCTTGAATCTATCAGGTTCCTTCCATCCTACTGCCACAGTCCTGGTCAAAACTTCCATCATGCCTCCTGTGGACTTCTTGTAATGCCCTCCCAGTTGGTCTCCCTGCATACACTAAGCAGAATATTTTTTTTTTCAAAATGCAAGTCAATCATAGTGATCTCTTCTATTGCTTATGTGGGCCATCAGGCCCTGTAATGTCCTAGTGGCCAGCTGATTCTCAATCCCAGGGAGTATGTTCTCCAAGGGGCCTTTGGGCAGTACCTGGAGACATTTTCGGTTGTTACCCTGAGGAACACTATTGGCTTCTAGTGATTATGCAGCGAAACATCCTGCAAGACACAGGACAGACCCCCACAACAAAGAATTATCTGACCCCAAATGTCAATAGTGCTGCAGTTGAAAATCTTGGCCTTAGCTCCTGCCTACCTCTCGTCCTCTTCTGGGACTACTCTTCTTCTCACTTATTATGCTTCAGGCATGTTGGATTTCTATTAGTTTTAAATTTAGGCTAATTTATCATACATTTCTAGCCCTTTGTATATTCTCCCTTGCCTTGTAACTCCTACTCATCATCCGAATGTTCCTGGAAAAATCTCTTTTTCATGGAAATCTTTTCTAATGTTCACCCAGCCTCTTATAGACTAGCAAGCAAGGTTAGAATGATTTCAAAATGTGGGCAGAACAGAGTCTACAAATTTAAAATCTTCAGTGTTGGCAGCTGGCCAGTGGGATAGATGCGGTTCTGGAAGGGTTGAAGCAGACATGTCTAAATGCTGTTCTTCCTACTGTAAGTTTTCTATTTGGAATGATTACTAACTGACAGACTTTTTACTCAGATAAGTACAAAAAGTACCTTTTATGTTCCAGGGATCATGTCAGGTAAAGGGCAGAGGAGTACAAAGATGCCTATGATACACTCTCCCATTCTATGTTTTAATATTCCAAGTCCTATACCAATCCAATGAGGAAGAACAGGCTAGGATGTGACAAATTTGATCTGTATTGCTGTTCATAATCATACAATAAATATTTGTAAAGTACCTGCTATATGCTAAGCATTGTGCAAGACGCAGGATACAAAGGTAGGTTGCAAACTGTTACTACTATTTAGAAATTTTCAATCCAGTGGAAATAATAGCTAATATTCCTGGGCTTTCCCATTCCTTCACATGTATTGTATCTCACCCATTCCTTATAATTTGCCCCATGAATTAGGTGTTATAATTAGCCCCAAATTCACAGAGAAGGAAACTGAGCTTTGAAGAAGGACAATGAAACTCGAGAAATTTCCATGTCTAACCCTAACCCTAACCTATGTCTGACTTGTAAGGCCAGTATCCAGCACAGAGGGGGTGTTCAATGAATATTTGTGGAATGAATGAGTAAATTTCCTTCCCAAAGGTCATCGCTTATAAACTGAAGAGCTTTGACTCTCTGCCTTCAAAATTCACACTCATTCTTCCAATCAAGGAATTTATTCTTTCATCATATTGAGACATGGAGTTTCTAAAATCAAGGTGTCAGCAGCATCTGTTCCTTCTCATGTTCTGAGGGGGACACATGGTCCATGGCTCTCCTCTAGCTTCTGGCAGGTGCCAGCAAACTTTGGCTTGTAGATACATCACTCCAGTCTCTGCCTGTGTCTTACATGATGGTCTCTGTGTGACCCAGAATCTATCCATCTTTATAAGGAAACCAGTTATTGCAGTTAGGGGCCACTCTAATCCAGTGTGTCCTCATCTTAACGTGATTACATAAGCAAAGACCCTGTTTGCAAGTAAGATCACATTCCCAGGTACCGGAGATGAAGATTTCAACGTATATGTCTGGGAGAGACAAGTCAACTCACAACGACCTCCTCCTCTCTTCAGCCAGCATGTCTCCCATCTTTCTTTACCAGTCGGCAGCCATTCCCGATGTCAACTAGGACTCACAAGCATAGATCTTACAGGACTCGGCATACATTGACCCATCTCTCCTGTGATGGTCGCTGGGTGAATCGATGCTAGCCTGTAGTAGGTTGGATTTGTGATTTGGACTGCCGGGCTTTTCTTCGAGTGGGAGGTAAAAGCAGATGGAATGAGGGGATGCAGGAGTAGGGCCCCACTAGCGTGACCATTCCCAGCTTCCTCACGGACATTGTTGATGACATCTGTGCTTGTGTCTGATACCAGCAGTGAGGCCTGAGCATAGCTCTGGGCAATGACTCTGCCATTTCTGAAAGGTCTGAGGTCATATTGCACCCCCTTTACGCATCTTTCTTTGCTCCCTATCACACTCATATTGGGACAAAAGAAAGGACAAAACTAAATACCTGCAACTGAACATGATACTATCCTGCTAGAAGTCCCTGTTGCAGTTCCCTGTATAAAACATTTTATTTTTTTCTCTCAGTAATAATACTTCTGGGGACCATAAGATTCTGAAAGAAGGGAGAAGAAATGTTTCGGTCTTAATCACTAACTTTGAACTCATCACTATTCTTTAGAGAACAGAGATGATGAATTCAAACATAGATATTTACTTATTTTTTAAACTGTATTTATTTATTTGTCAGAGAGAGAGAGAGTAAAAGCAGGGGGAGCAGCAGGCAGATAGAGAAGCAGACTCCCCACCGAGCAAGAAGCCAGATGTGCGACTTGATCCCAGGACTCTGGGATCATATCCTGAGCTGAAGGCAGATGCTTAACTGACTGAGCCATCTAGGTGTCCCTCAAATATGGATATTTCTATTTATATATATGTATGTGTATATATATGTATGCATACATATATATGTGTGTGTATATGTGTGTGTATGTATGTATGTATATATATATATATATATGAAAGTGTAATTGACACAAAATGTTACCTTAATGTTCAGTGTGCAACACAGTAATTCAACAACTCTATACAACATGCTGCCCGCCCCACAAGTGTGGCCACCCTCTGTCACCATACAATACTACAACAATACCATTGACTCTATTCCCAATGCTGTACCTAATATTAGACAAACTTCAACATGAATATACAGGTCCCCCAAGGGGTACGGTACACCAAGATTCTGCTGCTTTCATATTTTCAATATAATTGAAGGAAGGGACTCTACTGTAATAGAAACTGTACACATGAGTAACTATACCAGTCCCTTAGATCAAATGCTCTTTCCAATGGATTTAATTTAATAAAGCCATAATTTACAGTTTACTGTGTAATCTAGACTTCATTTTTAATAGAATAATAAAGTCCAGATTTTGAGGAAATTTTTTTTGCTGTTGACATAGGAATAATACAAACTAAAATAGAAAAAAAAATTATACCCTCAAACTGTATCTAAATAGCAAGAAGCAGATAAAATGCTTTCTGCTTTGTTAGCTCCTTCTCATTGTAACTACAGCAAAAATAGTTTTAAACAGAAAGTTACCGATAAGACCTTTTTTAAAATACTAAGTGAATTTCTAGGCATTGGAAAAGTTGTTCATCAACTCTTTTTGCTGAAATGGATTACTTAAAGGAGGAAGAAACCCAGAAAGACCACCTTAAGATGGACATGGAAAGCACCAGAATCTATGACAATAACTCCCATCTTGCCTGCTTCCTTATTTGCATGTTACATTTCCTGCATGACACTCTTGTTACTGTTTTCTTCTTGTTACTGTTTTAATGTGCAGACCCAAACACATATTTACCTGACCAAGTTCAAATACTAAGGCCATTAAGTAGAAAGGGGTGGTCGTTTCTAAGTTAAGGACTAGACCACTCTCTGGCCCTGAAGACCATTCCGGGATGCAGAAGAGTCCAGGCACATCTGAAATCTGGGAAAGTGTTCTGCTCCCCTAGGCCGGGTCTGCTTTGGGAGGAGGCCCTCCTCTCCCTCTCTGAGGGAATGCCATCCGCTGGCCTCACTTTTGCATTCTTTATTTGCATGTGCTAGCCTTTTATTGCAAATAGGGCTCTAAATCTTACTTTAGGAATAGATATTGCGCTATGTGTGAGTGCATGTGCGAAAGAAGCTATCAATAATGTTAGTTATGAAAACCTGATCATAAGTGTTTTTAGTCCATTAGCCATTTCACTTTATTTATGTCCCCTTTCAGGCAGGATTTGAAGCCAATATTCAGAAGATGAAGTTTAGATGAAGAGCAACACAAGAGGGTATAAAACACTGTCACATTTTTTCATACTGGAAAATATTTCTTCCTTATATTATTTCTTTAAATAGCTCTTCACAATAAGTAACCTCTGGGAATAAGAAGTGCAAAGAGAAGAACTGGGCCAAGCCTTGGTATTTTTTAATATCTATCTACCTACCCACTCATCAGGCCCTTTCCTATCATTACATTTAATCATATTTTTATGAACATTACCAAATTAAAAAAAATTATTTTTATGCCCACAGTAAATGTACCCATAGGCAAGTTTGACATATTTTGCTCCGTTTCAGTTCCGAACAGAAATTCAGCATGTGATTTATTACTAAAAATCCCTTATCTGCTGCTTTACCTACCAAATAGCGTGTTGTAGGAACAGTGGAACCTGCAAGGAGAGAGTGTTTCCTGAGCCTCTCCTGGTGTAGAGTGGCTGCCCGCTGTTGAGAATACTGGGGTGTGGTTACCAACATAAGGTGTCCCCGAAGCCATCTCCTGGTCCTGCCACAGAAAGACATGCATGGAAATGTCAGCCCATGCTGGAGGTGGCAGCATCCCAGAGTTTTGCTCATATTTCAAAATGCCCAAGGAGAGCAAGGAGAGAAAACAAGACTCAAAGAAAAGGATGTCTCGAATGAACTAACTTTCTGTTCTATCATATTAAAATCCATCATACTGCAATCGCAAAGGACAGTGCAATTTCTCCAATAGATTAAGAAGCATTTGAGGGTCTTTTAAGAAAAGAATAATGTTTGGTCTCATGTCCCCAAACAGGAGGCAATATTGTAACTCAGTGTTGGGCCAAATGCTTCATTTGAGCTCTGCTCGGCTCCGGGTGAGTCTCTGACTTTCCCATTCATTTCCGTGAATGACAATTGCAGATACAATGTTTCAAATCCTCGAGTAGACCAGAATGAAAGCGAACACTAGCTGCTCCAGTCACCTAGTCCTTCTCTGTGGAATCATTTCTAATTGAATGTTAAGATCAAAGTTTAAGTTTATAAGAAAGAAAAACAAGTGCAGATAAATAGTTATTATCTGACATCCTTATGAAAATTCATGACCTGCAGTTTTATCAGAGACCTTATAAGAATTCTAATTGTGAAGTATGCAGAGCTATTAAATGGCGAGTACGCTTCAGTCTCTTGATAAGAAGTGAGTTAAATAATTGTCCTGTTTAACTTGTGCTTGTTAACCTTTAAGGTCAACTAGTTTGAACATACGTTTAATGAAATCCTGGAGCCAGAATTTATGATACTGCTGCTGAATGTTAAATTGGACAATTTACATAAGCAGGACATTAACCTTCTGAGCACTAAATAGCATTTTAGCACTTAGCCGCTGGGGACAATAAGGGACATGTTCTATATATTTGTGATTAGCCTGCCTGGAAACTCTCATGATGACCAATTGGCCTACCAAGTTTAGCCGCATAATTAAATGAATGGACTCAGCCTAAGTAAATTATCAGCGCTGTGTACAGTATATCATTATAGTCCAAAGGAAAAAAAAAGATATGAATAATTTAATAATACATTACTAATTTATCAATGCTAAGTGACTTTGAGGAGGCTCTTTGTAGTTCATTGTTTTAAATTTTATATTTGATTTACTGCTCATGTGATTAAAATTGAGCCTATTTCATTTCTTACCAGAAGTACATAGAAGCTGTCGATGTTATTTTATTTTATTTCATGTATTTATTTTTTATTTTATCGAGGTGAGAGGGGTAGTGTTTCCCGCTTGGTGATATTACAAAATACCTACTACTGCGCGCTGATTAACAGGTAAACTAGCAATTTGTCCCAATCAGATGTGTGCAGTGCCTGCAACTTGGTAGCCTTCCTGAGGGGAGGGCACTAACCCCTGAATTGTTCATAAGCCCAGCTTGCAACACAGCAGCAATTATCATTATGGTTTGGAAGGGTCAAGCACCAGGGTAAGCAATTTGCACTTTACCTAGGAAGACTGCTGCTGATTGCGGATGATCAGTCCTCTGGCTGGCTCTCCCAGAGCTGTGGTCTGTAAACTCAGTCTAACATTAGGGCGTATTGAACTTCACTGGCTAAGTACCTATTCGGGGAAATAGCATGTCACCCTGAAGTCAGCTGGGGCCCCGCCCCTTTGTCTTCTAAGATGAACCTGGGTTCTCAATCCATGAGAGGTCTGGGGTTTTTACTTCCTTGTGCTTCTCCCTCTGGATATTTCTTTAATTCTCTCTGTCTCTGTTGTCTGGGGAGAACATGGGAATGTTGTACTTAGCCTTTTTACTGGCTTCCCCCAGACTCTGCTCCCCTTGGTCATTCTGTGGTTTCAGTGACACACCGGGAGATGGTGTCACATTGCCGATCCCCCAACCTTTGGTTGGCCTCGGCCTCCATCCCTCCCTCTCTCCTCTTCACCTTCTTCTTCAGAGGAGCAAGACTATTGTTTCTCTCCGTCTCACCAAGGTCCTCTTAGGTTTGTTCCTACTCCGAAGTGTCATTCAAGTATTTCTCTGAACAAATATTTCCCCCTGTCTAAAAGGGAAACCATAAATACTTTGACATCTATTTGCTAAACAATAGGAATATGCTAGGAAGGGAAGCGGGTAATTGACAAGTCTTTGGATGATCCGTGATGGAGCAAGTCAAAGTACCCATGGCAGGTCTCATCTTTCTGCCTGCATGGCTTCTTATTGGGGACCAGAGCCAGCCTCATCAGCACGTAACCACAACAGCAGCAACAATAATAGTGACATTTTTATAGTCTGGAGAATGCTGTCCTGTGTATTCTCTCATCTGATGCTCTCGAATCTTAGATATAGAATGAATACTGTTACGCTAATTTCTCGTAAATGAAACTGTGGCTAAAAGATGAAGGACCTTGTACGAAGGAACTTTGCCCTGGTAGTTTACGACAGATCCAAATTTAAAAATTTTTGTCTGTTTTCAAGGCCAGTGTTTCTGGATTAATGCAGCCCATATGTGCTCATCGTTGTTCAGATCAATGAACATTGATGAGCACCTGCTATTTTTTATTAACGTTAAAATACTTTTAAGTAATCCATGCACAAGATAAAAAAATAATTGGAACAATACAAATAATTATCCAGTAAGAAGTAGGCTTTCTCTCTTCTCTGAATCAGTTACCCACTCCAGACACAATTAATGCCAGAATCTTGTAGATCCTTCTAGTGATACTGTATTTTGTGTAAGTTTGTACATCTCTCTTTAAAAAAAAATATTTGGGGGGCACCTGGGTGGCTCAGTGGGTTAGGCCTCTGCCTTCGGCTGAGGTCATGGTCTCAGAGTCCTGGGATCGAGCCCTGCATTGGGCTCTCTGCTCAGCGGGGAGCCTGATTCCCCCTCTCTCTGCCTGCCTTTGCCTGCTTGTGATCTCTCTCTGTGTGTCAAATAAATAAATAAAATCTTAAAAAAATACATTTGGTAACATACCAGACATTTCTAGTCAACACCTTGAGTTTTTACTTAAAAATACATCTTAGTAACTGATCCATATCAGTACATATGAATCTATTTAATTTCTTTTAATGGTTGTATATACTTTATTGTATGTGTCAGAAATTATTTATTCCTTTGGTTCCATCTGACTTTTTTTTCCTGTTATAAACAATATTAAAATCTTTGCAACATATCTTGGTATGCAAATTCAAGTATATCTAGAGGATTAATTTATTTGAAGAGGACTGCTTCTGGTATTATCCCCGGCTCTGCTGTTTACTCAGCTTGGCACCAAACTTCCCCACTGATAAGAAAGTAGACTTTTTTTTTTTTTTAAGATTTTATTTATTTATTTGTTAGAGAGAGAGAGAGCGAGCGAGCACAGGCAGACAGAGTAGCAGGCAGAGGGAGAAGCAGGCTCACTGCTGAGCAAGGAGCCCGATGTGGGACTCGATCCCAGGACGCTGGGATCATGACCTGAGCCGAAGGCAGCCGCCTAACAAACTGAGCCACCTAGGCGTCCCAAAAGTAGACTTTTTAAATCACCAGATATTCCGTTTTGCTCCCAGGTGATTGAACTTCCTTCCATCTTTCCAAACTAAGCTATCTTTGGGTTAGATAAGCATAATTAGTAATAGGACAAAACATTAGAAAGTTAATTGAGAAACACGACCTGGCCAAAACAAAGTCAAGCCAGCATGGTGACAGGTCTGGACTCTGGAATAATCAGACCTGGACTCAAGCGGCGGCTGAGCTGATTTCTACCTGTGCGGTATGGGCAATGTCCCTAGGTCCTCAGTCTGCTTTTTTGTACCTTCTCTGTGTAGCTAATAACATGACTGATCATATGGGGGTATGAAATTAAATAATGCTTGTAAGTGCACCTTTCTAGCTCGTAGTAAGCAGTCAAAAAATGTCAGCTATGATCAGCCGTTAGTGCTATTGAAACTTTCCTAAATAATTGATTAGATAGCTGAGTCGATACTGCATGGAATTTGGTTGTTCACTTTTAACTTTAAAACTATTTACATTAAGCTATTATTTGACAATTGAGTCTCACTTGGTCAGAGTAATAGCCAGGACAGCCCTTTGAACCTAAAATTTTTTAGAACCATATTAATAAGTAGATATGGCCCAAGATTTAGCGACTACTATGTACACATTCTTGGGTGAGAAAAGAACTGTTGTTTAAATTAGTATTTTCAACTAAAACCCTCTACTAAAATATTTAATAGGTATAAATTCTACATTATTTTCTTTCTCTGTTGCTAGTTTGTCTTTATTTTAATTTTGTATTATTCTGCAAAATGGAAGAACTCAAAAAGAATGGCCTTTGCTACACTGGGAATCACTCCCTTCTCCATTTTTTACAAAGTTGGGGAAAAAAGAAAAGACAGATAGAATCAAGTTGCCTGGCTGTACAGAGCTGGGATCCCTTCTCTAGAATTCTCTATGAGGACTGCTCCAGGATATTTGATTCCCATTTGGGTTGTATCAACCATAATCAGACCCTGTAATTGTCCCTCTGGATGGTCCACCATTAATATTTTGGTACAGTTTAGCACACTGAAAAAAAGTACTTAGATTTGGAATCAGAGAGCCTGAGTTTCTGTCTTTCTTGGCAGCTTTTTTTACTCCAAGTGGATAATCACTGAAGTCAACTTCTTCATCTGTCAAGTGTTACATAAAAAAACTAACCTGGGATACCTGGGTAGCTCAGTGGGTCGAGCATCTGACTCTTGATTTCAGCTCAGGTCATGATCTCAGGGTCATAAGATTGAAACCTGCATCAGGCTCCACGGTCAGTGGGGAGTCTGCTTGATATCCCATTCTCCCTGCCCCACTGCCCCTCCCTCCTCTCTCTCTAATAAGTAAATAAAAAACAAAACAAAAACAAACAAACAAAAAGCCTGACCCTACTTACCTCACAGGATCAAATGAAGAGATGAAAGGTCTTTGTGAATAACAGAGCATGGGGCAAATGTTAGTAATTATTGTCATTATGATCATTATTGATACTGAAAGTAATGCTAAGAGTCAGAGATAGTATCTGAGACCAGCAAAAGAAGTCTTATCCTGTTGGTGCCTTATCCCTTCTGGGATATTTCCCTTCTGTTTGACAAATAGCTTACCAGTGTTTTCAGGCCTCCTAGAGGTTTTCCGTTGGCAGAATTTCTCTCTTACCCCAGGGTCCGGCTTGAAACTTTATGTGTGTGTTGACAATAACACTGATTTCCTTACCTTTGCTACCTTGCAAGCTGGCACAGCTAAAACTGTAAAACATTGGTTTCTTATCTTTAAATCTTTCCATCGTCTCTCTCCTAGCCTGTCTCCCAGGGACCTCTAACAACTCACTGTGTATTCTGGAAATGCTAAATCACTAGAACAATAGCATTATCAAGGTGAAAGGAGATACATAACTTGCTACAAGGAAATGCTACAAAGGTTATTCTGCTTTCAAAGCGAAATAGGTATGCTTTCTGGATTGGCTGATGGCTTGGATTAGGTAAACTCACAATCTTCTCTAATAGATGTGATACTTGAGAGTTCAAGAGGTGTCACTACTGGCTTAATTTTTTTCTGTTAATCCTTCTAAAATGCTCAATTGTTTAGAGTGACTTCTGACCAATAGATGTAGTCAGATGGTATTTCCATCTTTGTGCCAACTCTTCCTTTGTGGCAGCACCTTCTCCTGAGAACACATCTGTAAATTAAGATTTGGTAGTATGGTTATTAACCCTTGAATAGCTATTCAAACCAGTAGATCTTGGAACCCAAACTATCTATTTTGGATTCTGTAAGCGCCCCCCACGGGTTACCATGTTCATCCATGTAACTAAAATTTAAATCTGCTTTTTCCTCTTTTGCCATATTCCTTGCCCAACACTAGAGAAACAATAGTTTCCGAATATTTTTCACAGGTTGTACATGATTACATGGCCCTTTTCTAATGGGCCAGTGTAATCTGAGCTAGAAAAGGTTTTCTACGGGCATTTGATACCTTGATGGGCAGATTTCCTTGTCTCATTCTTATTCTTCCGTGTTTCTACATTTTCTTTCTTTCCATGGCTTGGAATAAATTACTCAATTGGACATGAATAACCTTACATTATTCCCAATCCACACCTGGCTAGAAATATATACAGACAGGTGTTTTCATCTGTAAGGACAAACTCAAAGAATCTGAAAAATGAGAGTGTTGGTACGCAACTGTCTGAAGAGATCTGAAACATTCTTTGCACTTTATTGTAACCATCACCTACTTTGCAAGGAGCGCTCTTCCTGTTAACTGGAAGGAGAAGAAATTTCTCTGACATATTTTCCACTCAGCCCTCTTTAAGATGATTCCTTTCGTTGCTTTGGTAAGTCATTCACACTAACAGGTACCAGCTATTTTGTGCCTGCCTTGGGCTAAATAGAGCAGGTGACAAAACTCCTTGCAGGTTGTCACATATTAATGTAAAATACCCCTAGACCTCACTACGTATTCATCTTCATCTAGTTGACTAATGCTTTCCCCATGTTCTTACATGTTGGTAAATTAAAGAAACCTTCCAGAGAGTTCTGTCAACAGTTTACTGAAATGTGCCTCATTAGTGAGGTTGAGCTGTCACGTGAGGGTGATTTAATCCTATTGAATTATCACTCAAAAATGCCTAAGTGCTGGTTTTTTTATGCACTGGATAGAAGGGTTGCTACTAACACTGTCACATTTCCAGTTGATGAGAGAGGAAACAAGCAAAAAATAGGCAGGGTCCCCTCGGTCCCCACCTCCCCCCCCCAAGACAGTGAGACTTATGTCATCTTCTGAACAGAGTATTACATTTCATTGTAGATCAAAAATATCCCTGCGGATCATTTTCTTCTCAAATCTAAAAAGTAAAGAGTGAACCTTGACGGCTACCTTCTTTATTTCCCTGTCCAGTAATGAAAGGAGTTGCTGATACAGAGGCCAGGCTGAGTGAAGAGTTCTGTTCAGAATCTGGGTGCAGCATTCACGAACACTAATGGCAATCTTTACCATGAGATGCTATTCGTGATCTGCTGCGATATCGTGTTTTATAAGTGGCAAAACGGCACATGAGATTAATTATTTTCCTCTAGTTGCATCTTTATTGTGATTTTACTCTGCCTAGGTGAACCTGGTAAGAACTGATTATAAGCAATGATCACAGACTGCGTGGAGCGCGCTGGGAACACTTTGTGACTCTTCCCTTTTCAGATCACACTTTAACTATTTTCTCAGTTATTGTGATAATTGCGATGGTGTGGTCAAGATGGGAGTTTTTAATTTGTGACTTGCCACGTCAATCAGGCTGATCTCTAGAAACTGAGGAGAATTTTTTGAAGAATTGAGGAGATGAACAGCCAAAAAGGAAATAGCTTGACCTAAAGAAATTAAGTGGCCATATCCAAGGCACACTGGTGAAACATCTATCACAATCCTAAGGGCCAGTATTTCAGGCTTGTTTCTTACAGCCACGCTCTACACGATGCATTTTACATGGATGAGGTTTTTTTTTCCATTTTTCTTACCATCCCTAAGAGTTTGGCTCTATTCCAATCACCATTTTATAGTGAAGATAGCTGAAATTAGACATGTGAAATCAAAGTTATGCAACTCACAGAGGGCCTCATTTGAACCCAGTGCCCATGCCCTTGACAACGAGGCAGCATTGCCGTCACTGCTGTGAGGTCCCAGAATCAGAATTTGATCCTAAGTTCTGGTTCTTCTAACTTGTCATTGCTGTTCTCCAGAAGAATGTTGGCTACAAGGCAATGCTAGCTCTGTGGTTTGCCTTTGGTCTCCTGATGATTGGGAAGGGAAACTGCAGAGCCATGCTGTTGTTTTCCTGTTCTGTCACAGTAGATTAGCTAGGGTCCTAGAGTGGCATATTTGTCTGCTGTGACGCAGGTCATGGGATAATGAAATGAAATCCTGTAGCTTTTGGAGGCCCGGTTGGTGCCCCGGGGACAGCTCACTCGACCTTACCTGCTTGCTGTGCTTTTATGAGCATGAGGATTGTAAATTATGTGATTGCTTTCTTAGCCTTCTTACCTTCCTCCAGCCTCTTCCAGCGACCCTCCATGTACCTGTCAGTCTTCACCAAAGATGCACTAAATTCTAAATGGTGGAAAACCGACTCTGCATAATGGGTGGGTCAAAAAGGCCAAGGAGCCTCATCTTCCCTTTCAGAAGGCAGCCAACTTTGCCTGAGAAATACAAAGGGAAATGCCTGGGAGAAAAATCACAGAAAGAACTTATATTTTTATACTCCTTTTTTCCTTTGAAAGTAGAGCAAAGGAACTAAAATCAGATTAATGCACTGTATTTCTTCTATTGTTTTTCCTGATGGGATAAAACTGATAACCAATCTGAGATTGCTGTAGCCACAGAACTCTTCTTAATCTCAACAGTTATTTTATATGGGAGACACTAGGGCAAGACACCTTTTATTTTTATTTTTAATAAAACACACTAGGGCGGGACACCTTTTATTTTTGTCATTATACCTGGTCTGGGAAACCTCATTTGGTAAGCTGAAAAGATGGAGTGAAGTTGGGTCAGGAGTACTGAAGTTGAGTCCCACCACTGCTGACTTTCTGTGGAACAAAATATTTGGGAGAGTGCGTTGAAGGATCTCAGAATTTATTTATCATATAAGAAGTTTTAAAGCATTGTGACAGATGTTTCTTAAGTATGTTATGATCCTGAACAAGATACTCTGCTGAGAACCTTCTCTTTTTTCTGCATTAAAATTTTAAAATTTTACTTTCAAAGCAATAGGAGCCCAGTTTTAAAAGGGAATTTATATTTCTGACATATTTTGATAGCTATGTATAAAATGCGATTTAAAATTCATGTATGCTGATCGACTGGCACAGAAATATATTTAATTCTCTAGAAAATTATCAATGTGTTGACATTCCCTCTTTGGACGTGTCACCACATGTTTTGATATAGGAAAAGGAACTGAGTGTGATGGGCCAAGCCTTTAAATGACATTCTCAGGAGTGAAGTGAAGAATAAGTTGCTAACATTTTCCAGAGCATTGCTCACAGTGGAGCAACAGCAGATGTCTTGTGGTCTTTCCTTGGTCTACATTGGGCTAAGCCAGAGTTTGCTTGAAAATGGTTGCAATTTTCAGGTTTTACATTCCCTCCATGCTTTTAACAAAAGTGAGCATGCTCTTTCTATAAGCTTGTTAACAAAAAATAAAAATTAATGATACTATGTGTTTTAAGTGAGTTAAGAGCTGCTGGGTCAATGTTATTCCTTTCAATGTTACTTCTTTGCTCTGTTATTTTTCTTGATAAATCCCATACACAAATTACACACACACACACACACACACACACACACACACACACAAATTCATTCATTCATTCATTCATCCATTCATTCATTCATCTGTAGCATGGCCATGCCCATTGTCCATTTCTCTCATGCCTGGCCAATTATAACAATCTTTTGCTTGTTTTCTCACCTTCTGTTTCTCCATCTTCTGTGTTCACCTCTTCTTTTGGAATCCCGTTGTCCTTCATCTACCCTCAGGGTCTTCAAGGTGTGTTGAATGAGAAGACTGAAGGTGCTCTTCACATGGGTGGGAAATGTTGGAAGAGAATGCAGGTAGAAGGTGGATGGAAAAGAGAGCCTGGGACTTTCTGCATTTGAGGTGCCAGTAGGAGAAGTGCATGGAAATTATTTCCATCACCCAATTGTCAATGTAGCTCTAGGTTTTGGAAGAGAGATTTTGTGTGATGAAATAAGAATTACACATGGTAGTTCAAAGTCCAGATGCAGGCGTGATCATTAAAGAGATGATGTAAAAAGAAACAAGAACTGAGTGCAGAGTGGGTGTCCAATAACTACTTGCTGTTTGTGGTGTCTTCCATGGGAAATTTATTGCCCAGTGTGCCTCTTATGATGGTCATGACCTACTCCTTTTAGGCTGTGAAACCCTTGTATTTTCCTTAGAGATGTTCACTATGGATTCAAACTTTCCACTTCAAAAGTTGTTTTTAAAAAGAGGTATTCAGAGTAACTTCCTCCCAGATAATCAAATAGCAGTTCAATGGGGGGGGGGGACCCTCTCAAAATAAATACTTAAAACAGATTTTAACCCTTACTCATCTTGTGGTCAAGGAAAGAAGCCTGCTTCTTGTAGAAGGAAAACCTAATAGGAGGTGGAATCAGAGAAGTCATACTAGAAGGAATTTCAGAGGGTCGCAGCTGAAGCACTTATTTGCTAGGAGGATAAACTGAGGCAAAGAATGGCTATGAAGCTAACCCAAGGCCTTTTGCCTTAATTGGCAGAAATCTCAACTTATGTCATCTGAACAACACATTTAGAGGAAGACTCTTTGCTAAAAGTTCTTTGCTAGGAGTGCTCCCTGGGGCGAAAGCATCACACTAAAAAGCCATTTCACAAATTAAAAATTTTAAAATTCTATTTAGCTGAAGAAAGAAGGCAGGGTCAGGAATAACCTAACCATTACAGTTGGTTTTGTTTTAGTTGTTTTTTAAGGGGGGGATGTGGTTTGGAATGGATAATACTGGCTTACCTTCAGCTCCCAAAATATGGCATTCCATAATTTTAAAATCATAATATATTTGTAGAAAGAAGAAGGGGGATGCCATTCCTCTTTCATACACAGAAAGGGTAACATTTCATAATTATAAAAAATTCAAAATTCTTTTGCAACACAATCAGCTGTAAAGTGAAGTTTTATTTGCTTTGCTCTGTTTTGTCAAATCATACAACTAACTGATTCTTTTCTGTTTAATTTACTATTTATTCTCATAATTTGTATACACAGCTCTTTTAAAAATTGAATTATGATAGATATGGGTGATTTCTACAGGTTAAAGAGCTGTATTATAACATTCAAAAGAAAACTTCAGTCTCCTTTTATTTCAGAAGAGCAGATAAAGAGTAATAGTTATCTCTTTCCTTATAGTCTATGCTTTGTTTTCATCAGATAATGAATGTTTTAAGTGCAAAAGCCTAAACTTCCCAAATACCCAATTCTTCATTTAAAAAGAATCGATACTACTTTCTTCCTCTCCCACCCCCACATAAACTGGGAGTAGTGGGGGAGGAGGGGCCTGAAGTTTTAGAAATTGAAGAAATGACCATCTTTAATGCTCTATTCCATTCTACAGATGAATCGTTGCAACTAATATCAGTGAAACATCTTTTATTTGTAGCCAGAATTCAAGAATATGCCCATTACTTATTCATCTGACATAAGTTCATTTGCTTATTTATTCATTCATTCAATAGACATTTTGGGGCCTCGATTTCTCTGCTAGGGATTCAGGTTTTAAAAAGTGTATGATTTAAAACCAAACAGTTTCCTTTGGTGAACTGAGGGAAGAAACTCTTCTCTGAGGCAGGCAGCCGGAACTTTCCAAAGGCAATTGAGAGCACGATATGAAGTAATTCCAGAAGCAGGCCATGAAAGGAAGAGAGATAACACAATTTCTTTCATCAGTTCCATGTCAAACTCTTTGTTAAATTATTGAGAATCCCTGAATCTTTTGACAGATTGACAGACAATGCAAACTCATTCATAATTATAATTATAAGCTTACTCTTCAATATGAACATAAACCAATGTTTTTATAAATTATGTTTATTTGAATTCCTCCTCTTTCCCTCACATAACATACTCAAAGCAATCTCCTGAAAATCAGCCAATGATCAAACATACCTCAAAATTCTGATGTCTTTGCTTGCCACCCAAACATAATCATGAGTCTGAAACAGAATAGAACCATAGGTAAGAAGCAGGCTCAGTAGGGCAGAGCAACCCCAAAAGAAGATCTTGGCCCACTGTCCTTCACATACTCAATGTGGTTGTATGATCTACCACAATTCTAGAGTTAAATCACAAGGATGCTTCTGGAATAAATGTTAAATCTTTAGAAGTTTCAGAGAACAAAGTATTTAAAGGTGGAGATAAATAGTATAGGGAGCAGAATAAAGATTGTGGCCAAAAGACTCAGGCATACATTGTTCTAGAAATCTTTGTCTTCTTATTTTTAAGAAGGTGTATTTATGTTTAAAATAGGCATAATAGGGGCGCCTGGGTGGCTCAGTTAAAGCCTCTGCCTTCGGCTCAGGTCATGGTCCCAGGGTCTTGGGATTAAGCCCCGCATTGGGCTCTCTGCCTGGCAGGGAGCCTGCTTCCTCCTCTCTCTCTCTCTGCCTGCCTCTCTGCCTACTTGTGATCTTTGTCTGTCAAATAAATGAAATCTAAAAAAAAAGTGTTTAAAAAATAAAATAGGCATAATAATGCCACATGCAGGATTATTATGAGAATATATAGGTTACCAATAAACTGTCATATACACTGGTCATTCCCAAATGGAGAGGATTTTGTGCTCCCTTTTGAATCCTTTTCCATGAAGGGATATTTGCCAAAGGTTAGTGACATTTTTGGTTTATACAACTAGAGAAGAGGTGTTACTGGTATCAAATGAGTACAGGTCAAAGATGCAACTTAGACACCTTATTTTTTTTTAATATTTTATTTATTTATTTGAGAGAGAATGAGTGAGAGAGAGCATGAGAGAGGAGAAGGTCAGAGGGAGAAGCAGACTCCCCAAAGAGCTGGGAGCCCGATGCAGGACTCGATCCCAGAAGTCCAGGATCATGACCGGAGCCTAAGGCAGTTGCTCAACCATCTGAGCCACCCAGGCGCCCCACCTTAGACACCTTATAATGCATAAAACAATCTCCATGACAAAGAACTATCCGGCCTAAGTGTCAACAGTGTGGAGGGTGGGAAACTCTAGGATGTACTGTACGGAGCACGGAGCAAGTGGAAAGGAAGTAACAGTTATTACTATTGCCTGCAATGTTTCAATATTAGATCTTATGTAAAATAGAAACATTGTGTGTGGGCAGGGGTGTGTGAAAGACTAAATATTTCTCTAGCCCCTCTAGTGAATGAACTCCAAGATTTCCTTGGAGATGTGCATAATCAATTACACATCTTAAAGACTATTCTCAGTAGCTCCAATGACATTCAAAATGGATCTAGGCTGAGACAGACCTCTATGAATGCATAAAGGAATTTTCCATCAATTGTATTGTATGTATACAATATCTATTATATGTCAAATAGAAAAACCTCTTGATGTGTAAGACTACTGGGACAAGAAAACCATAGGCTGAAAATAAAATTTAAAATAGATTGCCAAGCTTGATTTTCCAATATATTCTCTTTTGGAGCTCTGTTATGGTTACCTGTATATTTCATTTCCCTCTTTCCTTCTTATTTTACCATGAACTGAGATTCCCACAAACTTTGGTTCTCCTCCTTTGTTACAGTTCCTTCCCAGGACACTTTGGCTTTGGGGTCAGTGGGGCATTGCATGCTATCAATAAAATATATTCTAAAACCCATGGACTTGTGAAAGTCTTAATTTTTTTTTTTTTTGAGCATTCCTATTAACATAACAACATTCTTCTGTCTTCTCTGCTGTGGAATTGTCCCATGATGTTCCTCTGTAGGAATTTTTTCTGTGGTAACTTTGAAAAATCACAAAATGCTTGGAATGTATTACAATCGGAATATTTTTTGATATGCCAGTAAACAACCTTTTAAAAAAGTCAATCCATTAAATCAGATTCTGACACGTTCTAAGAAGGACCTGTATTACATTTCATCTAGTTTCTTACTCATCATTTTTATGGTATTTTTTAGATTTGACATCCTCTTGTAACACCTTCCTTCTTGATTATTTTGTCCTATGACAATCCTGAAAATCTTCTCTTTTATAACTTTCTCCCCAACTTGGCCCATAAGACAGTTCAGTTCATCATTTCTGCCTCACTATAGCCACTGGGCTTTGTGCGCATTTCTAATATTGCTCATGAATAGTCTCTCATAATCAATGTTGGTTATTTATACTAGAGTGAAGCCAGTGGTTGTTTTATTCATCTTTGTATTTCTTCAGAGTCTAGCACAATGCAGACATACTGTAAACTCTCAGTTAATGTTGAGTCGATGAATAAAGATTGACACACATTCAACCAGGGCACGTTCTAAGTATTGTGGATTTCCAAAGAGTGGTTTGTTTACACATTCTTATCAATGCTGCCTTGGTTCTCTCTGTTTAATGTTAGCAACATCAGGAACATGTCATAGGTGGAATGTATCTATAAATAGTACCAGAACTTAGAGTAGATCTAAGTTTTGGGGCCACAGGGAGGATTTTGAGACCAAGTATTCTTAAGAGTGTGTATTTATCTTGAAACGCTTAATGTTCACAAATAAGACAACTTTATATTCTTATTAAGTATGAAATGAAAGGAGATGAAACAGAGTTAATCAAAATCTTAGTTATCAACAAATGAAGTCGCCACACTGATGAAAGTTCATTTATTACACAGTTGTATATAAAATGGCACTGGGCTAAATATCCCTTGTCAAATATTTAATTTTATAGCATGCTGTGAAAATACAGGACTTTGACATTTCAATGTGACTTTTAAATAAATGCTACTAATTAAGGCTGAAAAAGTTTTCGGGCTCGTCTTCAAGTCAACAAATATTTGTTGACTACTTATTATGTATTAGACACTCTTCTAGGTGCTTGGGACATAGTAGTCACTAAACTTTCTGTTCTGAAAACTTACACTAAATCTATATTCACTCAGCCCTGGAGAAATATGAACCAAATGTTAGTTTGCTTTCTAAATAAGTTAATAGTATAGCATACTGTTGGCATTTTTCTGATCTATTTATGGGATCATCTGGATGTCAGATGAAAGGGAGAACGCATGAGTTCCTTTTGTGATCATTCCAAATGGTTGAGACTGACAAGTTTGAAAGGCATTTCCTGGGAAGCTTCCAATGATGGTTTGGTGAATTCCCAATTAGGATGATTTTCTACTTTACTTTCTGATTTACTGTTTTACTTTCCTAGAATCACTATTCATTGTCTTCTAGAAATATAATAACAAATAGTTTTATCTAGCTACATATTTAGGTGATATGTTGACGTTTTAATCTTTTATTTTAGGATAAATAGAGAGTTGGTCCAAGGATAGGGAGAAATAAGAAGAAAAAAACTTATCTCTCGTTATTAGTGTAAATCCAGTTGTCTGTACATTATAGGGAATTAGTCGCTTTTTAGAAAGAGCTTTTAATTGCTTAATCTAAGTAATGTGGGCAATGGCATACGTGTTTTATTTTAGGGTCTATCTAGCCCACTCAGAAAATGTAATGGACCTAATTTTCATTTAGTATAGGTCTGTGCAGTTCCTAAAACATCTAAATGGCTATTAATTTAATCAGGTAATTTAACTATAGCTCTAGAAAAGGCCACCAGCTAGTTGTCACGCAATGATTATGAGGATGACATTTCTATCCCATGATGCCAGAGGCAGACTTTGATACATCATTTTCTTTTTGAAGGTTAAACTCAGATAACCTGCCTTTGGCATTTAATTAGCTACATATTAAACACTCTTTTAATAATAAAATGATTAAAAATTTTATTGCTTCTCAAATGAGGCCCTTTTAGATAGATTTAATGACTTGGTTCGAGCTCTGTAGTTTGTGAACCAAACCTTACTTAGGCCAGTGTGTAGTAATGATATGCTTTACAGCTTGCAAAATCTGTATTTTATTCAAATGATGGCCATAATCATTTTGGATAAAACTTATAATGCTTTCTTCTGTATTTTTAAGTCTAACTGTTAAATGTCATTGGAAAGTAACCAGAAACCCATTGATTCAAAATTTTCAGAAATTGTCCAGTCCGAGATTAATAAAGAGACCATGAAGTCTGTTTAATGTGCTGAATCTTATATACTAATTGTTTACCCTTTGACGAATCATTTATCATCATTGAATACCTGCAAAAAAAATAAACCCCAAAATACTATTGTAGAAATGATGGTGAAGTGTGAGTGGACTGCAAATCCCCATTCAGATTTTCAGTTAATATTCGCTGTTTAGTGAAAATGGTTATCAAGAGACCACTCCTTATTCATCCTCAACATGACTTGGTGTAGGGGGGGCAGTTAAAGTATCTGTAAAATAGGTTAAAGAGACAGAATGCTGTCACACAAGAACTACAGCCTGACTAAAAGCGAGCATTTTAACTATATTCTTTTTAGAAGTTTTTATTTAATTTTGAATTTATTTTATTTTTTGTCTATGCATTTTATTTTTTGTCTATGTAGTGGTTTTTCGTGTTCAATGAGATTTGGCAAAAGCGTACCCCCATATAACCCCCATCTCGATTGAGCAATTATCCAGAAGACTTCCCCAGGCTTTCTTTCTTTCTTTTTTCTTTTTTTAAAAGATTTTTACTTATTTGTTTGACAGAAAGAGAGAGATCACAAGTAGGCAGAGAGGCAGACGGGGGGTGGGGGGAGGCAGGCTCCCCGCGGAGCAGAGAGCCCGATGCAGGGCTCAATCCCAGGACCCCGGGATCATGACCTGAGCTGAAGGCAGAGGCTTAGCCCACTGAGCCACCCAGGCGCCACCTGCAGACTTTCTAATCCACTTCCCACTGCTGCCAAACTGTTTTGAATTCTGTCTCCACAGCTTAGATTTGCTTGTTTTACATTATGTAGTTGTAACCATACAGCTTCTTTTGTCTTTCACATTATTTTTGAGATCTACTGAAGTTTTTGTGCATACTGACAGTTTGTTGACAGGTATTTCATTGTGTGAATACCCATTCACCTGTTGATGGAGCTTTGTGCTGTTTCTGGTTGGTTATAATTATTACTAAAGTTATAAATGTTCTTCTATAATTCTTTTTTTGAATGCATGCTCTTATGACTATTGCGTAAATCTCTAAGAGTGGCATCATTGGGTCATTATAGTATTCGCATGCTTAACTTGAGGAGAAATTGCCAATACCTTCCTTCACTTTTGATGTAGCTGTCAGTGAGCCTGGGTCCACTTCTTTTAGTTGGAAAGATTAAAGTATTCAGTAAATAGTATCCAGTGCAATGAATGGTAGAAGGGTGTTTAGAATTTCAGTGGTGCTTTTCTTCTGTCTGTAGAAGTAGAACTTCTCTTTTTGGTGATTTGACGGGTTGCCAGTATAAACAGATCGTTGTTTTTATTTCACATTTAGGTAAATGTGGATCTTGTTCCTTGGGATTTGGTTTGTTAGAGAAAATAATAGGAAAACTCACAAGCACACAAACTGTCAATCAAATTAAGATGAGTATTTTAGAAGAGGCCCCTGTAATTTTGCACATTAAGGAAACATGTACATGACAATAATTTTGGTCATTGGGATCTGTGGTCAGTAGAAAGTTACCAAATAACATTAGAAAATCTTGTTTCTTCTTGCTTTAGAATCCAAGATAGCTCCCCCAAATTATGAAAATCTCAGATCTTTAACTTCTTTGGTGTAGTTGATTGAAATTAAGTGAGGTCCCATTAAAAGATTTTTTCCCCTACACTAGATTTATTATTATAAAATTCCTCTGACTGGTGGGTGTGGATTCCCCAAATCCTTGAATCTAAGGTACTTTCTTCAAATGACTGAGTTGCTAATATTTTGTAGTCATTTTCTCTAAATTCTGTGCTAGTTTCATTCTTGATAAT
>ML110562.1:35496-116305 GCA_003697995.1 Taxidea taxus jeffersonii
TACATTTGAGTTTCTCAGGCCAAGGAAGATCAAGTTTTTAAAAAGATAGTCAATAAATAAATGTACATTTTTGTGTTTAAAAATTACTGATTTTGTTTTATATTACTTATTACAGAAAAATCAGAAAATGCAAATATGCAAAAAAGAAAAATTAGTTGTAATTCTGCTCTACACAGCCATTAATATCATAGTGAATATTCTTTCAGTTTTTTATACACATATATACATATATATACTTTTTTAAAAATAGTAATTGATTTACAACTATTTTATTACCAAATTTTTATTACCAATTTATTTATTACCAAATTTATTACTATTTATTACCAATTTATTATAATTATTTTATTACTATTTTATTACCAAAATATAAAAATATCTCTGTAGTCAGTAAGTATCACTTACAAAATACTTTTAAATATTTGAATAATACCCTATCATATCATAGTCTATATAACCAACCTTAAACTGTTGGACATTTATGTTGTTTACAATATTTTCTTATACGCAGTGATGAAGTAAACTTCCCTGTAGACAAATAATTTTATACATCTTAAATTTTTCCCTTAGGATAAATTTCTAGAAATGGAATTGCACAATTAATATATATTCATAATAAAGGTTTTTGCTTGGCAAATTATTTTTACATAAGGAGCAAGCAGACTTGAACATAACTATTCTACCATTAATCCTTGTTACTTACTCTTAACTTTTATAGAGACTTTGTTAATTATAGTACAAAAATCTTGAGTAGTTTTGTGATCTATAGAAATATCCTTGACTTTGACCTTGTGAAAAAAATGTCGTTATAGTTTGGTTCTATGAACTGAGGCTAGATTTCTGTTTACATAAGACTTTTATCTTTAGTGTAAGTATAGAGTTAAGGTCTTTCAGTAGAGACTAATCAATTTTGAGTCAAATGAAATTGGTCTGTCTTCAGAAGGCACCTTATTTTAACTTTTCTCTTAATGATTTGCAACCCCGTTCTGAAGATCCTGAGTTGTACTGCCCAACAAGGTAGTCATTAGCCACATGTGGCTAGCCACTTGCAAGATAGCTAGTCAGAATTGAGACTTCATATAAGAAAAAGTAAAATGTGATATTAATAATTTTTATATTGATTACATAATGAAATGATAATATTGGAGGATATATGGAGTTAAATAAAACATAATATTAAAGTGAATTAAAGTGAATTTTACCTATTTCTTCTTACTTTTTTCTACATGGTTATTAGAAAATTATAAATCACCATATGTGGCTTCCACTTTGTTTCTATTGGTCAGAGTTCATCTACATGTATATTCCTCTGATACAGGAACTATAAAACAAGTGTCTCCATGTGCTAATTAAGTGTTCATGGTTATGGAAACCATGATAAATGTAAGGGGGTTCCTGTCGGTCTACAAAGTTCCCTTCAATGTGGTGTCTGGAAAGTGAGGAAAAACCCTGAGAGGAGAAATTTCACATCTGCCTGGAGCGTCTGGGCTCTACAGATGGCAGACCAATTCTCCCTAGTAGCATTACTCTCCCTGCAGAAGTCTGAATTGTTGAAAGGGCTGGTGACACCAGTTTTCACATCGTAAGTGGATAAAGTGAACAGCATTCCATTCTAGATTCTCTCTATTTCCAGGCCTGATGATCATCATTTCACACACTCAGAACCTCACATTTGTCCTCATGCAGTCACAACACAAAAGACAGGAATGACTTCAAGTGAAGAACTAACGCTACCTTGAGGCAACTAGAGACAGGAAGTCTGGAAACAGAATGCTACATGGAATTTGCGGAGGTACAGTCTGTAAATTCAGAACACAGTAGAGCACTGAGGCATAAAACCTGCAAAAAACAAACAAAAACAAGCAAACAAAAACCAAACAAACAAAACAAAGAAACCACAACTACTGATAGATAAATGGTTGAATAATTCAGATTACGCAACTGACTTGAGGTCTTCACAGAATTGTCCCCTTGTGTGTGTAGACACAGCCAACTCTATGAAGATCACCCACCTAGAGAATGGTAACACCAGTATTGCAACACGAGCAGTGTGGTCTGGAGCCTGCTCTCTTGGTCACTAAATTACACTGCAGTAAATATCTTATAAATGAATGAATGGATGAATACAAGCTCGTGATGCAGGACAGGACTTGTTATCACCTTTTCCAGGATTTGCCATCATATTATTATGGTTAAAGTTTCCTTCAAATAAGAATACTGGTCTTCAGGAACCTAAGATCTCCCTGGAGGAACAATTTGAACCAATTTGGGGATATGCCAGAGCAAATAGTCAGGTGGTGTTGGTTGGGCAAACACAGGCAATTCTGGACATCTGCCACGTCTCTAGAGAAGGGTGAGGTCCAAATATATAGTAATAGCCTCCAGGGACCACGGTGCGGTGAAATGGAAGCCTTATCTTGGAGAAGAATGGTCCATGCTTTGGAGAGTCAGGACAGTAGAGAGTACACACAGCGATTCAGGCACCACACTTCCAGCTCTCTCTTTCCCCTATGACACCTAAGGCAAGGTTAAGACACTTAACCTTTTTGATCTTCAGTTTGTTCTGCTAAAAAATGGCGATAATATTAGTCCTTACTTCCTGGGTTGTTGTGAGAACCAAATGAAACAGAAGTGTGTGAAGCAGTAAGTATTGTACCTGACCCACAACGAGTC
Source organism: Taxidea taxus jeffersonii (assembly GCA_003697995.1). Lineage (NCBI taxonomy): Eukaryota > Metazoa > Chordata > Mammalia > Carnivora > Mustelidae > Taxidea > Taxidea taxus. Next base: position 38,170 of record ML110562.1, read on the forward strand.
AGTGAATGTCTGCTATGCTTTTGGTGCTGCGGCTCTAAGTCTCATTTCTAGACCCCTCTGAGAGCTCTTTATTGCGTTATACTGTCCCCTTCTTTTTGGTTTTCTCTCTGAAGAATTGTTAGGGAGCCCTCATGATTTAGTCAGGCTTGAAGAAGAGGTTTATTGTAAAAACAGATGCTCCTCATCAGGTTGGCTATAGGTGCTTGCTTTTTTCTCGAGGCAGGGGTTGTCCAGAAGAAGGCCGAGCAGCATTCCTCCAACTTGGTCTCGGCTTGGATGAAGTTGCTTCGGTGTACAAGGCATCCCTCCCTTTTCATTCAACTCTACTTGCCTCTAAGCTATCAACTGACTTTGGAAAACATGCTTTTCTACAGGTCCATTGGAAGGGAAAAAAATAGACTTAGTTTCTTCAGAGTTCCCGAAGTGCCTCCCTCTAGGATAAAGTTGGGTTATTTGTTTTCCAGAGCAATAGGAGGGCCATTAGGGCTAGTGCCTTGATTTACTCCTCTAGTCAACAAACACTCCCAGCCAGGGTCACGGCTGTTGGTAAGATAGAAACCCAATATATATTTAGTGACTGGGTCCGTAATTTTAATTTCCAATATGACATCTGCAAGCTAAAAATGTTTATTAAAGTCAATATGAAATCTTTTTCTGTTGAAGCCTGATGATTGACTTGATTTGTATGTGGCCAACGAACAAAATGCAGCTACTTTTTAATGTGAACATTGGGATTGGTTAAATAAGTGATCATACATCCACACAATGGAATATGCTACAGCCACTAATGAAGCACTCTTGGGAATGAATTAATAGAAATGTAAGGTTGCTCACCCTGTGTTCATAAGTGAGAAAGGGCAAATTACAAAACAGCACACTTTTAGGTTTTCAGAAAAGTATCTGAATATCTAGGCACCAAAGTATTAATGATTATTAATTTAAGGTATCAGGAAATGGGAAATCTTTATTGTGTGTTTTTAAAACTGCTCTCATTTTTATGTAATGAATGTAACATGTCTAGGATTTATGAAATACATGTTGAATCAAACTATACCACACCGTATAGGTGGTATAGTTTACTATGTAACTATACTATTACATAGTATACTATGAATACTGTGGTGAAATGCTGACAATTTTAGTTGATTATATTTATTTGTGAACATTTTGTTCCCTTCAAAAAATAGAATAAAGATTAGCGTGAATTAAACATTGAACAAGTATTGCAATTTTTTGAGTGCCTAGTGCTTGTGAGGTACTCATTGTATAATACTCACCCTTACAGGGTAAGTATTATTATGTCCATTTTATTGATAAGGAAGCTAAATTCAAAGAAATTAAGGGACTTGCACGAGTTCACAATAACAGAACAAGAACTCAGACTTAGGTCTCATTTCTACACTGCAACCTACTCCTCCAAATGAGGACCAGAGGGATCGAATGACGTTTCTGCTGTGTCAGCTAACATGTTGCAGATCTATGAAGGAACCTGTGTCTTGCTGACCCCGAGCCCCAAGCTTTCTCTGCTACACTGCTTTGTCTTCATGTTTGCTGATGTCCTACTGACGAAAACAAGTCATGGCCAAGTCCAGGGGCAACACAGGAAAAAACTAACACAAGTCAGGATGTTGGGAGGTGTGATTCATTGGGGGTCATTAGTATACAATCTACTAAACCAAGGAAGTGTCAGAGAAAAGTAACTAAAATTGTTGAGGACATGAGATGGGAGAAAATTATCTGTCGTAAGATTGCTAAAATTTCGCCTCTGAAAAAGAACATGAAGACAATAATGTGGGTAAATAAATCTGAGCATCTTTATAAAGCCGGAAATACGGTAAAGACAAGCTAGCATTTGAAACTAAGTCTAAGTAAATGTCAAACAAATTTTCAAAATTATTTATAACTTTAGTTGTCTAATAATTAATTGGGGGGGTGTTCAGAATTCTATGAGGAAGCCCTGGAATGAAATACAAATTGTTCAAGAAAGAAGAAAAAAAAATGTTAGAACTATAAATAGGATTTCGGATAAGCAATGGTATCCAAAATCATCAAAATCATTTTGAGGAACTTTGAAGCATGTACATCTTGGGCTTGAAAACCAGGGATTTTACTCTTTAAGTGGATAGAACATGTCAGGTCCCTACTTTCTCAAATCTTGTACTAATACTCCCAAATTCCATCCTTCTCTAAATTTCTAAAATGCTGTCATTTTTCAGGTGAGAACTAGGCCTTCAGTACACCTCACAACCCTGAGGTCATGACCTGAGCCGAAATCAGAAGCCGGATGCTTAACCGCCTGAGCCACCCAGGCCCCCCATCTCCTCAAGCTTTTACTGAGGGAATGAATGGCACAGTTTGGAAGTGTTCACTTTTGAAATTGCCGTCACTAAGAGACTGTGTTCTATCCTTCTCTCTCAAATAGGCTGACTTTTCTAAGGGCTGGCTTATTCTTACAGCTCATTTCTCAGCATTAATAAGGTATTAATGGGGAACTTTTGGGCTATTTAGGAAACAACATATCAGAGGGGTTTGTGGTGCCGAGGAGTGCATGGTCATTTCAGGGAATTTTCCATGTGTATTCCTCTTTCTCTAGAGTTTTGGATGAGGCCCAGCTTTGTCCAAGGAGGCAACAGCTCTTTGCAGCCCTACTTCGTCAATGAAACCCGTTGCATTAAAAACCTTCCAACTTGGGGTGCCTGGGTGGCTCAGTGGGTTAAAGCCTCTGCCTTCGGCTCAGGTCACGATCCCAGGGTCCTGGTATGGAGCCCCACATTGGGCTCTCTGCTCAGCGGGGAGCCTGCTTCTTCCTCTCTCTCTGCCTGCCTCTCTGCCTACTTGTGGATCTCTGTCTGTCAAATAAATAAATAAATAAATAAATAAATAAATAAATAAATAAATCTTTAAAAAACAAAAACCTTCCAACTTTTCTTCAACTGAAAAGTGTGCAGCATTTCACTCCTTTAATATTGCCATAGAGTTGTCCTATTTTTCTTTTCTCCAGCGGTTTCTTTTGCTACATTTTTACCTAAAAATATTTATTTGAGTAGAATACTCATAGTACTCTTAGCCAAACCAATTTTCTCTCCTTCTTTTTACTTCCCCTCTGTACAGGCATGCTCTTCATGCCGGTTTTATGATGTGGGGAGCGGTTTTAGTTCTTTATAAATCTCTCTACCTTCTGAGGGCACCAGGGGAGAGGACAAAGACTCCACATGCTGCCCATGAATCCTAGTTTGAGTGAAAAGCTAGGGATAGAGTGCAACGGGGAGATTTTTCTACTTTCCCGTGATTTGATAGGGTCCATTTCTGTGCTTTGGTAATCCAGAAGAAAGCCTCCCAATGCTAGCAGATCAGGAGACATAATTTTTTATTTTATTTTTTTCCCAGATCACATACTCATTAGAGGAGAGTGACATCCCAGCAAAAACATCCCTAAACACAGAGCTCTTGCGCTGGGATTGTCCTACCAGTGGTCATTCCCTTCCAGTCTCAAAGGCTCCCGGCCCCGGAGCCGAAGCGCCCCCCTGCACAGGGTTGAAATTGCTTCCCAGCTGTGGCCTTAACAGGGGCATCGATCCTCATCTGTTCCCCACCACTGAATTCTCCACCAGGCGCTGAAAACAAGGAGCACACCCCCCGACACCAGCGGGACCTGGCTTTTAGAAGTAAGATTGAATAGCTATTAGAAGGGGTGACGGGTATAACCTAACACTGGGCTGAGAAACCACCGTAAGGGAGTAACGCGCAATCGTCGCATGGCACCGCAGAAGGTGCCTCAGGCGTCATCCCGGCCAACCCCTTCACTTTGCAGGTGAAGAAACCCAGGTCCGGAGAGCTTAATTGACTTATCCGAAGTCATGTGAATTATTGTCCTTTTGTTGTTCCAGGTCACCCTTGAACAAAACGTTTTTTTCAAGGTTTCTAAGAGTTCAGAGTTCGTGGCCCATCGGTTCTAATAGGACTCATTCATTTGGCCGTGTAGAGCGGGAACCTAGGAGGAATGTGGTCCGCCTATTATAGGTGGTTTAAAAAAGGTTCCCACACGTAAATATCTTAAACTTAGTTGCAGACTGAAGAAATATCAGCATCAACAGGAGAAATGAGATGCCTGGTGTATACATGTAAGTGCTGTATGTAAAGAGAATTCTATTGAGCAGGTCTCTTAAGCTCTATCTTAAAGAAATTGGCAGCCATGGATTTGTATTAATATCCAGAGGACCATTCATTTATTAGGTACTGTGAAGTAAAAGCGCTAAGTAAGAATTTATGCCTTATGATCTGTCGTCTCCACATATACCACTAAAGTTTTCTGGAGATTTTAGTGGCCATTTATGTCATTGAGAATATGCTTATGACCCACAAACAAAATCCATTTGAATCTCAGCTCTCTGAAGCACAGCTTCTTCTCTTGTTCCTGGTTCCTTGCCTCTAACATAAAGCGGTCAGATCAGACGAACTTTAAGGTCTGTACAAATTTTCACCTTCTACGCTCGCTTGATTAATGAGTGACCAAAAGCAAAATGCAAAACACTCCAGATGTTCGAGCAGATTTACATGTGGGTCTGAGAAAAGTCTTGATGCACCTCTATCATTTTAAATTATTGTCTGAGTGATCAAATACCACTGAGAATTTTCTACGCAATTCTCCCACTGGAATAACGGCTGTGCACTGTCGACCTTGTCTTCCCAGGACAGACTTGGGTGAATTATCATGAAGTCCACTGGGCAGAACCATATTTTAGGACCAGAACCATCAAACTCATGTTACACGGGCATAGCAGTTTAACAGATGTAATGCTCATCTGACGATTCTTATCAAACCCATGAGTCCCTTTGTCTGCCCCTCAGTATGATTGTCAAAGGGAAACAAGCCCTCGGTGCCCATGTGAACGGTTCTGTGTTTGCTGCTACAAAATTGTTTCTAAGGGCACGGCAGCGTTAGTCACCACCGATAGCCCCAAGCCAACAATAGGCACTTAAGTAGATCTTGTGAATGCTACAACTTGTATTTACAGTTGCCAGACACCCTTAGCGTCTCAAATATTTCTTATTTAAGATTTTATTTATTTATTTGTCAGAGAGAGAGAGAGAGAGAAAGAGAGAACACAAGCACGCAAGCAGGGGAAATGGCAGACAGAGGAAGAAGCAGTCTTTCCGTTGAGCAGGGACCCCCATGGGGAACTGGATCCAAGGATTCCAGGATCATGACCTGAGCCAAAGGCAGACACCTGATGGACTGAGCCACCCAGGTGTCCCATCTCAAACACCTTTAAACAACCTTGGCCAATGCAGCTTTGGTCCAGTGATAGAAACTCAAAGTGTTTGAATGCCTCCTATGGACCAGGAACCACCCTAAATGTCTTGCCTGTATCATCTCATTTAACACTCCCAATAATCTCGTGGGGGTAGGTATTGTTATTGTCTCCCTTATTCAGATAAAGAAACTGAAGAACTGAAGGTTTAGTAGTTTGCCTAGGAAACTAGTATAGCTGAGATTTGAAACCAGTTAGTCTGACCTCACGGGCAATACGCTAATTACTACTCTACCGTATTGCCTTCTGGCTTGCAATATTCTAGAAGACAGATTTCTTTTAACTGGCCTTGACAAATACAGTTTACGTAGGAGGTCGATGTGGATGTAGGCTAAGTGGTGTGTGGGATGGCGCTGGGGTTGGGGGGTGAGGGTAATCATCAGTGACCTACTGGCTTTAGCTAATTGTATTGAATTTGAATCTTCCTGGGACTTTTGCTGAGGGCACATTTTGTGGTCCTGCAGTATGACTGGAAGCAGGGGAGCTGGTGGGAGACTTGGGCTGCACCCTTCCTTCGAAACCTGCACTGACAGATGTGAACAGACATCATCCCAGCCCAGGGATCTGAACGGAGAGTTCAGAAGCCATTTCATTATTTAAATCTCCGACCTGCAATGTTGGATGAAATATGGTTAGGAGCTCTGTGCTTTAGGATCTGTGGAATACCAACACACTTCCAAACCTAAATCCAAAGCCATGGTGCTGAATAATTTATACGACCCCATCTCCCTGCCCCGCCCTGCCTCCACACCCGCCCGGGTGTTGTTAAAAATAATGGAATAGAGGACCGGGGCTCTCACAGAATGTAACAGGCCAATTTACGATTCTAATTCTCTGTTTGGTCATCTGAAATGTACTATTTGAGCTGCTTTATGCCTTTTGCAGGTATTTCTTAAAAAGCAATTCCTGCTTGCATTACCGTTCCGTAAATGTTTGGCTTGAAAGTGAAAATGTGTCCTTCAAACAAGTTTCTTTCTTTCCGGGCTACTTCTGTATGTGAATTCCTCGTGGTGACTACCCCGTGTTTTCCGTTATCACCTTCTCAGGGTTCAATTCATTACCCCGTTCATTATTCAATTTGTTGGGCTTTGAGCACCTGAATAATTGAAAGCTATGCAAGTATTATAAATTATATTGTCCACACTCATAATCCCCATTTTAGAGTTTATAGCTTCACTGTAAAAATTCACTGTGTTGGAACCTTACATACAAGGTCTTCTACTGAAAACAAATTAATTTATAAATACATTTTTTTGCTTCCCCAAACTCAATATTTATCAAATCTTACATTTCTCAGTTATGGTTTTTATGGCTTTTACTGCCACAGCAAGACCAATGAAAAGAATGTCTTACACGATCACTATTTCATTCTTTTTTTTTGCAACAAATATTTATGGAATGACTATTCCTTTGACAGTGAGAGGCTGGGGCGAGGTCAGCCTGTTCTCTTCAGGATGAAAGGGAAAGGAGCCTTTTCAGCCTGGGTTTCCACCTCCTGTTTGGCACTCTCAAAGCAAAACATACTACCACCACCAACAAAAAACTTCCCAAAACAAATCCTCAGTGGCCCTGCCTCAATAATCTTTGCCCCTTGGTTCTCCCTGGTCCTTTTAGGGCCATGAGGATTGGAAAATTCTCTTACTTGGGGTGGGCGGGGGGAGAAGGGTAGCTGCTTTTTGCCCTACAGTTGAATGTTGACATACCTTTTTCAATGAGAATAACAGACCTATGCTTTAAAACCTGAAAAAGAAAAGGGAAAAGGTTTACAGGAAAGAGCACATGGGGGAATGTTGGGTGGGTAAGGAAATAATGCTCCTGCACAGAAAATGCCAGAGCCCCACACCAGGCTCTCTGTTCCGCAGGGAGCCTGCTTCCTCCTCTCTCTCTGCTGCCTCTCTCCCTACTTGTGATCTCTGTCTGTCATATAAATAAATAAAATCTTTAAAAGAAAAAAACAAAGAAAGAAAACGCCAGAGCAGGAAGACAGGCTGCAGGAAAGTCTTCTGGCTGCAAATCTAGTGGGGGTTTTCACTTCTAAAGGGCTTCCTATGCATTGCTAATTGACCAATCGATTGATTGGTTAACCACACTAAGACTAGCTTTACTATCTACCCCCCTACTCATTATAAAAGCAGCACTCACCATTCTTCTTGTAAGAGCCGAAGCAATGGATGAAGGTACAGAGTAGAACGTGAACATCACCTGGAAATAAGTTTGTTGGGCATGACTTTTGGAGCACGTACCACCACTTGGGTCTGGGTGGATAGTGGTGAGCAATTCAGACGATGCTCCTGCACTGATTAGCGTAGGATTGGTAAAAACACAAATAATAAACAAGAAAGCAAACATATGAGTATATATGACACTTTTATAAAGGCTGAGAATAGAAAGGCTGAGAACAGAGAATCACGATGGAAAATCAACAGGAGAGTCACGCCTTCAGTGAGGCTTTCAGAGACAGTCTCTCCCAAAGAGCAGCATTGCAAATGGGAGCCTTCCAAGCTGTTTTTGCATGTTTATGTTTAGATATTTTTATTTTTTACAAAAATAGAGATGCACGTTGTTTTGTAACTTGCCTTTTCCATATAACACTGTTAATGTAAATCTTCCGAGTAAATAAATACAGATTGAGAATATTGTATTATATGATTAGGTCATAATTTTAAAACTCAGTCTCCCATTGATGGATTTGACTTTTTTTCTTTCATATGCACTGCTGAGCTAGACTTCCTTTGCTATACCCCATGGGGAATGTTTACCATTTTTTTCTTAGAATAAATATATAGGAATGTAATTTCTAAGTCAAGGAGTGCAGTAAATGTTTTGATACATGTTTTAAAATACCATATGAAAGTTTGTACCCGTATCTACTCCCTGCAGCATCAGGGTCAAGTGGGAAGCAGAATAGAAATATAATTTCAGAGGGTGGGCTTCAGAGTCTGGATGCCTGGGTGCAAATTTCAGGTCCAGCCCTCACGAGCTGCGTGAATTTGGACAAGCTACTACCTCCCAGTGTCTGTTACCTCATCTAGAATGTGGGCATGATAATTTATGGATGTGGTGTGAAGATTGACTGACATAACCTTATTAAGAATGGAACCACATGGCATTTATTAAATGCTCAGTAAATATTAGGTATTTCTATTATTTACCCCATCCACTTGTCAGTACTGGGTAGTATCATTTTTCTAAATTTTTATTATTTTAAGTATAAAAATAATCCACATGTATGGCAGGAAAGTCTCAAACTATGGCAGAGGATCCTGACATGACTCTTCCTCCTTCGTTTCTGCTATTACACTCCCCAGAGATAACCACTCTTGTCTTTTAAAACTGTCACTCTAACTCTTAATTAAATGCCTTCAGGTGCCATTCCCAAATGTCAGTTTCAGACAAGATCTCCAGCCAGGCCCCTCCTCTTCCCTTCTCTCGAGGTCCACCTGAATTTCGTTTTTTTATTTTCCAGCTCATCTAAAATAACCCTTTAAATCAAGGGTCTGGGTTGCTAAGAATCTCCTCTAGCAACACTTACTCTTTTTCCACATTGGCCTCCGTAGACTTCGTTCACTCTGTAGGATGGGGGTACACCTGTTACTGCGACTGGGATTGTGGTCATGGTGTGCCTCTTCAGCCTGGTTTGCTCAGGACAGTGCTGGTTTCCATTTTTTGTCCCAGTGTATTTTTAAACAGTGCTCCTCGTTGCTTTCCAAAACTATGTTATGTGGATGATGTTATGCGTTTGTTCACCCAATTTTTGGAGACAACGTGACCATGATTGAGATTGCTGGCCGAGGAGGCATCTCGTGACTTCTTGACATTCTTGGTCTCTATTCATATTATTATTACCTGGCTAAAAAAAGTAGTTTCTTTTGCTTTCTGAGGTTTCTTCACTCTTCTCCTGGCTTCCATATTTGGGGTTGGAAGCTCTTGGCCATGCTTGAGAGAAAGGTTGCCCCTCACGCCAGCCCTCTATTCTATTCAAGGTAGAATTATCCTTAACAATTTTGAGATGGTAAGAAGAATCTATTTAGGATATTTATCTCATGAAAGATTAGTTATTTTATTATTCCTTTTTAATGTTAATATTATTTTCTTATTCCTTTAAAAACTCTAACAGAGGGCTGCCTGGTGGCTCAGTCAGTTAAGTCATGATCAGGGTCCTGGGATCGAGTCCCTACCAGGCTCCCTGATCAGCAGGGAATCTACTTCTCCCTCTGTCCCTCCCTCTCCCCATTCATGCTTTCTCTCTCTCTCTGTCTCGTTCTCTCTCTCAAATGAATAAATAAAATCTTTTAAAAAATAAAAATGAAAACTCTTACAGAGTTACAGAAAGGTGAAGAGAATAGTAGTAATTAAAAGTGTCATTTTCTCAACACCCAGCTTAAAAGTAAAACAGTACAAATAGGTTTGGACTCCCCAGTGTCCTGGGTTCCTGTATGTTCTCCATGACTGCAATATCCTTCCACGTCTCAAGGCAATGTCTCTGCTGAATGTAGTGCCTTTTACTTCCATGCATGTAAAATAGTCATAACACTGACTATTTTATGACTAAAATAGTCATAACACTAAGTATCTAGTATTATACACTATATATGTAGTATATAATATAGTATTGCTTTCATGCTTCAAAATTTTATATAAATGATGTGCAACTTGGTGTTGTTTTCTCAGCACCTTATTTGAGAAAGTCATTCGTGATAACCAATGTGTAGATATTTGATACTTCTCCACTATTCTGCAACATTGTCTTATATAAGCATACCACTGTTTATCCATTCTTCTCTTTTTGTTCTTAGAAAGTACGCTTCTATGAACATTCTTGACCATAAGTGTGAAAAACAGATTGCCATTCAAATAGTCGTACCAATTCATACTTGAACCAGCAGTGAAGAAGACTTTTTATATCATTGCAAAACTATTTCCTTGACTCAGAAAATCAGGCAAACAACTAATATTTATTGAGCATCTCTTGTAAATAAGGTGCCTGTCCTAGGCATTAATAATAGATAGAAAGAAATATAAGGGAGTCTCTGCCATCTCAGCTGAGCGATAGAATATATATGCACAATGGAATTCTTTACAGATAAATACATTAACTGAGTAACTACTACATGCTAAGTACTGTTCTAGGAAGTGGGAATACCAAGGTGGCTAAGAAGGCAAGATTTGACCAGAAAGATGACAACACAGGTGGTGAATAATTGGAAAACATCCAAGAAGAAAAGCTATAGCGTGACCTGAATGATTCCTTTGGTATTTCTATTATATCTCCTATACAATGGTGAATAGGTACCACATTGATGAATTTTCCCATTCCTAAGGACAACACATAAATAAAAATATTTTATAAATGGTAATAAATGGCTTGGTTGCTTAAGTGTTTTTTATGGCTATTGGCAAATTCCAGTATCTGAGATAAAATATACATTTAAGTAAATACACTTTACTCTAAATGTACTTTAGAAAATTCTAGGTCTCTACGGATATTTCTACATCCAGACTTCTGTTTGCTAGAGAACAAGAATTGTTATAAGATATAAAAGCTACTTATTTTTTATGGGACTTCTGCATAAATCTTACATCTCTAATGTGATCTAGTGACATAAATTTTAGCAGCTTGTTTCTGTTTCACCTGCTTTGGAACCAGTGCTGTCCTACAGCAATATCCAGGAGTGGAATTGAGCTATTTGCTGGTGTCATAAATAAGAAAGGTTGTCATGGCTGTTTTCATTTGACTGAGCAGTAATGGAGTTAATTATACTTTCCGTCTCTTTGTTTTTGATCTGTGTTTCCAAAGTCATCTAAGCTTTTGGGAGTTCTCATATTTTAACTCTTCCCTAGTCTGGTTGGATTCGATAGCAATTTTAGGATTTCACAGCTATCGATTATTGCTTTCTTTTAACTTCCATCTTTCATTTGGAACTGTGCAAGTTGCAGTTCACGTTAATTCTTCTTCAAAGAGATGGAGAATTGGCAACGTTATTTTGTGCCTGATAGATTATTTCTACTGAGCCTTTGATATAAACTAGCGATAGAAAAGGAAAGATTTTAGCCCAGTTTTGTAGCTGAGACAGACACTGGAAAGATACATGACTTCTCAAGGGTAAACTAGCAATCTGGGGAGAGAGTCGGGAGGGAGTTTAAAATTGAGTATTTTTGTTGAGATTAGGAGCATTGTTGAAATGCAAAAGGGTTTCCCAGTTTTTCGCCAGACCATAATTTATTGATTGAACTGAGATATTACATGAATAGATAAGAACACATCTGCACACATACATAAACATATCGAGACATTAAATTAATTCTTCATCTTTGTTGATAATATTTATATCGATAGAGCCTGAAATACTCAGATTATTTCATCCATATGGCTCCTTTAGCTTAATTATCCTCCTTATGTTTATTTTATGTAGATACTCTTCCATTCAACTGGCAACTAAGCTCCTAAAGAAAAATAAAAAAAATATTTGCATGTTTTATTATTATAAAAATAAATATTAAAATATATGGAAATAAAGAGATTTTCAAGTTTTTGTTTTTATCAATTGCTGGGTAATTTAGATAACTAAAACATAAGAAGGCAGCATATAAAAAATAGTGAGGGGACACCTGGGTGGCTCAGTGTGTTAAGTGTCTGCCTTCAGCTCAGGTCATGATCCCTGGGTCCTGGGATCCCCTGCTAGGTGGGGAGCCTGCTTATCCCTCCCCTCTGCAGCTCCCCCTGCCTGTGCTCTATCTAATAAATAAAATCTTTAAAAAAAAAAAGCAACGTATGCTATTCTCATACATGCACACACACACATGTACACATACCCAATATACATTAAAAATAATAAATGTACAATTTTGTGTTTTAATTTGATTTAAAATGGGATTTAGCTTTTTAATTGGCACAGCCCTTCTTTGGTAATGTTCCTTTGCTAATGAACACCTTCACCCAAAAGCTTTCTGATCCATCTTACAGGTTTGGATTTGTTTTCAGAGAGGATTTAAACAATCCCCAAGCTGCTTATTTTTTATTCAGATTAAAATTAGTTAAGAAATCCGGACATAAAATCATTTGATCTTGTTTAATTATCTTTGTTTCCTGCACAAATGACTTTCACTAGTACTCATGGTATTAACATGATTGCCATCATATTCATGAAGAACCTATGAGCCAGGTATTTTTTTTCACCATGAAGAGAAATGGATTAAATGCAGGAGATGGACACTAAAAATAGGGCTGGGAATTATGGGGCGATTGTACTGAAATCTGGGTGAGAAGCTGAGTTAGAATCCTTTAGAGTTAGATCCTTTAATTTTTGGCCCAAGATTTCTCCATAAGGAATTCATGGAATTCTTTTTCTTTTTCAAGGTTTTATTTATTTGACAGAGAGAGACACAGCAAGAGGGGGAATACAAGCAGGGGGAGTGGGAGAGGGAGAAGCAGGCTTCCTGTTGAGCAGAGAGCCCGACGTGGGGCTCGATCCCAGGACCCTGGGATAGGGACCTGTGCCGATGGCAGATGCTTAACGACTGACTGGTGCCCCCATGGAATTTTTGTAGGCAGGATACATGTGCAGAGAGGTTGGGATGGTATTAGTTGTCAAGGATTTTCAACAGGGCTACAGAGGATAATTTTCTTTTCCTGATCACTGAGGTGTGACTCCCATGGGTTTGTTTTGTTTTATCTTTTAGAATTTTGGTGAGAATTTTGGTTGGTGACTGTTAGGTTAACCCTGAACTCATCAGAGCAGCCCCGAGTGCTAGTATGGCAAAACTGCTTTGCAAACTGATAGACCAGTAACCTGGGTGAGACCCTGCACCTTGTTACAGGGCATTCTTGTTCAGTGAAAAGCTTCCAACATTAAACAAAGAAAAGGTGGAAGGCAGAGAGAATTGGCATTTTTTGCTAAGTTCATAGCTTGGTTTTAACCTGCTCATGATTAAATTGGATCTGCTGTTTAAAGGTAAGGAAAGAAAACACACCCAGAACACCTCCAAAGGAGAGGAGTTGAAAAGGAAAAACAAACCTATGGAGGACCCTGGGCCCCTCAGTAGCCATAGTGTGAGCCTCAGCGTCACATGCGTTAACGTGGAAGAGAGTTGCGTGTCCCTAGCTCTTTAATAGGCCACGTGTTTCCACCATGGGGTTCAACATGAATCACTGTGAAAATCTGAAATATCTTTGGTATTTAGCAAAACTGTACAAACTAGAATCGAGTTTTTAATTTTCGGAGTCATTTAGGGAGTCATTTACAAGGAAAATAGACATTCTTCGTGTGTTTTGTGAATGCTATGGAAATTCCACACCTAAGGCTGAATTTAACTGAGCAACAGCCTTTCACTAAGGAAGGTCAAATTTTCTTTTCTTTGAAGACTTTCAGGCTCCCAAACCAGTTTGCATATTGAGCTTCCCAGAACCATATTCAAACACCTGGGGCAGCTGAGCATGAAGAACACCATTCTCAATGTCTTTAGCTACAAATTGGTAAGCAAATGGGCTCCAGAGGCCTGATGAGGAGGGGCACACCCCTTAAATCCAGTCTGTTTATTACTGAGGAAGTTCTGATCAAGTTTATGGTGTTAAAGACTCCAACATATCAACTCCATTGAAGAGCAGGACAAGCCATTGTAAATAGGAACCATCAAAGCATTAGCCATTTCAATGAAATGAAGCAAATCAATTGTTTTTTAGAAAGGTGCCTTTCAGATCTCCTTTCTCAGGCTCTGAGTTCTGTATCAAGTTCACATTAAAACAACTTGTGCTAACTGGATTTTTAGCTCAGGACTTGGAAGGTCAGTGACTTGGCCAATAAACCATGATTTCCCGAATCTGTGGCAAAACAGTTACCTCGCTACTTTAAAGCCATTTAAAACAATTCAGTGATGTTAGCATTGGATACAAATGAAATACCTAGAATCACTGCAGGTGCCTACGTCGTGAATTTGCTTCTGTCAATCAGTTACCTTTTATTTTATTTGGCGTTGTTTAATGTTTCCCCCCCAAAATGTGCTCTGCTTTGTTAAAATTGATATGTATGTCAGATGCACATAGACTTAGAGATATTACTTTTTTTTAAAATCAAGACATCTTCAGTTAATGTGTTGGAATTTTGTGTTCTGTAAAATAGTTTCAGCTGCCAAGATGATGCTGACTGTGACTTCTGTATAAACCGGTGAGGTAGTAATTACTATATCATATTCTGATTATTTCTTTTAACAAATTGATTGAGTTCTTCCTTTGTAGCAAACACTGAAGTAGACAGTCTCCGATGTTGCCTCCCTGAATGTGAACGTTATCAGCCTCCATATGCTGTGGGCTTCAAGAGGTCAGAGATCTTGTTATAAATCTCTCCTCAGGACCTAGCGAAGAGCCTTACCTATACTAGGTCTTCAAAATCTTTGTTATGTAAGTAATAAATACATATAGTTAGCTTTTTAAAAAATTAACTTCTGAAAAAAATTAACTTCTGGGCAGAGCATTTGAATTCAAGGAACTTACTCCTTTAGAGAAAGCAAAATCAAAAGGATAAACAACAGAATTTTTTTCTCCATGTGGTTACACCAAACTTTTAGTGTTTTAGAAAAAAAAAATGTTACTTTTAAATAGGGGAGAGATTGAGATGAGAGGAATACATCTTGCCTAAAGATTACATTTGTGTTAAAATAGGATTCAGTATGAAACGTTACCAGCAGTTAGGTAGAAGGTTTGGGGTATTTCTTTGCAGTGAGATATATATTAACTAAAATTAGATGAGGAAAAACAAAATGCTTTACCCAGGGTCAAATACTTAACTGTCTGTGAAAAAATAAATTGGTTGGATGTTAGTTTTGTGTACAATTGACCAATTAGATAAGTGGATAGCTGTATATGCATATACATAGACACTTTTTATTAGAAGCTAAGCACTGGGCTAGGTCCTACAAAGTGTAAGATAGGATTTGAGGAAGACCAATTTTCTGCTGTCAGCGCATTTGCTATCTTCTTAGTCTGTAAACAGACAACAAACATTATTTTAGTTCAGGTCAAACAGATGAGGGAGGAGTGAGCTGGAGGGGGCTGGGGTGGTTCAGTCCAGTCAGAAAGAACTCCAAAGACAAAAAGCCCATATCTGTTGAGTTTGAAGAGTCTCTGAGATATTTAAGTGAAAATATTCAGGGGCGCCTGGGTGGCTCAGTGGGTTAAAGCCTCTGCCTTCTGCCCAGGTCATGGTCTCAGGGTCCTGGGATGGAGCCCCGCATCTGGCTCCCTGCTGAGCAGAGAGCCTGCTTCCTCCTCTCTCTCTCCCTGCCTCTCTGCCTACTTGTGATCTCTGTCTAATAAATACATAAAATCTTAAAAAAAAATAATTTAAAAAAAAGGAAGAAAATATTCAGTAGTTTATAAATTAGAAAAAAATCTGGAACAGAGAAAGAAATTGGAAGTCATTGGGCATTATCTGAACCCTGACTCTGGTAGTACATGCTCTTTCTCAGCTCCAGAATGTTCTATGAAACTTAAGTCATTTAAGAAGTCTTTATTTTTTTCATTGCCCCTCCCCCAAATCTGCATCTCTTAGTTTTCTAGGTTTTAGGACACAGCTTTCTTAGAGTATAGAGATTTGCAATTTTTAAATATATTGTTTTATGGAAAAAATTATAGTGGCTAAGATCAGTAAGTATAATCAGGTACTTCTGAGTTGGAATTCCAACTTTCTTAATTTCTAGCTGTGTGACCTTGGCAACCCATTTGACCCCTCTGAATACCAGTCTTCTTACTTGTAAAGTGAGGATATCATGAGCTGAATCGAAGTGTTGTCATGAAGATTAGATGACATAGTTCACAAAATGGTTTGGTAGAGGAGATGACATATTACAATAGCGTAATAAATGGCTATATTAGTGTTATATTAATGTTAAAAGGATAAACGACATTGGGAGTATGCAGTAGGCATTATAATTGGTGTTTGCACTGTATTTTTCTCATTTATTGCTCACAAAAAACCCTGGGATCCTTCCATCTTATGAAAAGAGAAACGATGCTCCACGGTCAATAAACAGTTGTAGACCCAAGATTTGAAAGCAGATTTTGAAATTTTTATTTCTGATGCTTTATTAGCTCCCTCTGGCTTCTGGAAATCATGGGAGACCATGACAAATGTTCTTGTCTATTTCCAAATAGCCTCCAGTTCTGTACTGTATTAAAAGATATTCTGTTAATATAGATGACCAGTTTCAGGACAACGCAAACTATTTATTGAGCTTCTACTATATGACAGGCACTGTAATATGCCCTGAGAATACAAATAATTCTTGCTTCACACTTGATATCTTGACACAAAAACATTTTTATGGATAACTATAATCAGTGGGGTCAGTGTTCAACTAGAGATAGAAGAAAAAAGGGAGAAAGAGAGAAAGGAAGGAAAGAAGGAAGGAAGAAAGAAAGAAAAACAGCACAACGAAGAGGGAATAATTTATTTTATCATTAGGTTGGGGATCTAGTGAAATAAAGTCCCCAAAATATCCTCAAAGGGGACGAAATCTGAACCAGCCTATTTTGGAGAATTTTATGCAATATAGAAATAATTTTTATCCATGTTTTTATTAAATTGAAAGACCAGAGCTGAGGCCATTAGACATCTCTTCTTTGTCACAGTTTATCCAAATACTAGAAATAACACTGTATTGTTAGTTAATCAGAATTGATGAGACTATTTTATAAAAATAATCTGACCACTTCAAAAGATCTAGTCTTCTGTAAACTTAGATTTAATGAGCAAACAATATTTTTAAAAAATCAGATAACTACTCTGAGGGCCTGAATTACTTGATATGTACTCTTAGGAAGTTGTTTTGTTGTTCAGTTTTTTAATTTGTAAAATAAGATTGTTGTAAAAATTATGAGGAAGAAACAGTGTAATGATAAAGGCTCAGACTCTGGAGTAAACCTGCCCGAGTTTAGTCTTTGATCTATTGCCTACTAGCTGTGTGACTAAAGTCAAGCTACTTAACCTCTCTGTGCTCCAGTTTTGTCATTGGTAAAATGAGGATAGTGATAGCTTGCCTCAGGTGTGCCAGAACAATTTAATGAATAGTTTGCCCTTTCTTCCCTGATTCAAAATATCACCTTTATCATATATTAAATTCTAACATGAAGTGGATAGATTTGAGACTTTCTAATGTATTTATTGTTTTGTCTTTTTACCATTAAACCAATGGTTCAATGTTAAAATGGGATATGGAAGAAGACTTGAAACCCACTGACTTTTTAAATTTAAATAAATTTTATTTATTTATGATATGTTAACAAAGGATACTTTGTTAAGTATCTTAGCTTTATAAAACATAACCAGAAATACATAAAAACTCAACTCTCCTCTCATCATCATCTCTCTATATGCATCTGATCTTTGAGCAACTCAGTTTAACTGCATGGGTTCACTTGTACATGAAAATTTTACAGTTACAGTACTATAAATGTATTTTCTCCTTCTTATGGCTTTCTTAATAACATTTTCTTTTCTCTAGCTTACTGTACTATAAGAATATATATATGATACATATACAGGTGTTCATCAACTATGTTATGGGTGAGGCTTCTGGTCAACAGTAGGCTGTTAGTAGTTAAGTTTTGGAGGAGTCCATAGTTTTACATGGATTTTTGACTATATGGGGGTGAGCACCCTTCACTCCCATACTGTTCAAGGGTCAACTGTATACACACACACACACACACACACACACACACACACACAGAGGTTTTGCTAGCTTATACTTCGTTATGGTCAACATAGAATCGTTTTGTAAAGGCAAATCATAAAATCCCATTAAATTTTGATAGAATTTATATTAACTCATAAATTAATTCAGGAGAACCTGGCTATTATATCTTACCAGTTAGAAAAAGTCAATGGGTTTCGAGTCTTCTTCCATATCCCATAGAAACATTTTATGATCTGCTTTGCAAAAGCTAGTATCTTGCTTGTTGTATTTATTTCTTACTCTTTTACATGTATTGTTGATGTGAATGGAATGATTATTTTTCCATTTTTTTTTCCTCAGTGCTCTCCTATGGAAATGTTACTGATTTAGATATTTATTCTGCAACTTGGTCAACTTTCTGAATTATCTTGTTATATCTGATAATTTTTTGGTGGAGGATATCTGACTAATAACTGCATTTTGCACTGTAACTTCCTAAGAACTGAAATTATGTTTATAATGTCTGTGGATTATTACATAAAAATGTAGTAAAATTCCTCCAAAGTATACAGGTTAAAAAAATAAAAACAAAGAAATGTTTGAAAAACGACATCTGTAAGTAGAGGAGAAAATTCATTTAAAATGAAAATATAACAATTTTATTAGCTATGAAAAAATTGAACATCCTATTTCTATATTATCAATACATTAGACCTAAATATTACTTTGCTAGCAAATTAAATTGGACTTTGTGACATAGTTCTCTTTGGAAAACTTTCTTACTTTGGGATTTTATTAAGCCGAGTTTTGATGGAACATAAAGAAAATATAAATAATGTTTATTCTCCTAGGCTTTGACTAGAAAGGCATCAGCAAAGCTTCCACTGAATATCTAAGTGCTAAAATTTTAAGATTTGGAGTTGTGTACACAATGGATGAGCCTTTCAATTTTTACATATATATATATATATATATGTATATATATATATACATATATATATATGGAGAGGGACTATTTTATTTCTGCTAGCAGGTTCCAAAGAACTGAGTAAATTTTTATTATGTGAAAAAAGGCAAAAGCAAGAAAAATGTTGAATACCAAAGCTATGAAGCAATGAAAGGCAGGCTAAAGAAATAGATGAAAAAAACTGAAGATATCAGAAAGGATTTCTGATATTGATGCTGTCAGAAAGTCATCTTGTTATTAAAGTATAAAAAGACACTTGTGAATTAAAGCAGCTGTAGGAACTACATTTTATTTAGAAAGGGACGTTCTTGGTTTTTATATTTCCTGAAACTTTGAAACTGTATCAGAATAGAATATCAACATAGCACATTCTTACGTGAGATGAAAGAGTATTTGTCAGGTTAAAAATATGTTTGGTAGGGATGCCTGGGTGGCTCAGTTGGTTAAGCAGCTGCCTTCGGCTCAGGTCATGATCCCAGCGTCCTGGGATTGAGTGCCGCATTGGGCTCTTGCTCAGCGGGGAGCCTGCTTCTGCCTCTGCTTGCCTCTCTGTCTGCCTGTGCTCGCTCTCTCTGACAAATAAATAAAATCTTAAAAAAAAAAATGTTTGGTAATGTAAACATAAGAAACTGATTTTTTTAAAGATTTTATTTGTTTATTTGACAGAGATCACAAGTAGGCAGAGAGACAGGCAGAGAGGGAGGGGGGAAGCAGGCTCCCCGCTGAGCAGAGCCCAATGTCCCCTGATTAAGACAATGCATGATTAAGTAATCATACAATAAGGTCTGTTATTCCGGCAGAGAAAAAAATCCTAGCTCGTTTTATTTGGTCTGATATATCCTATTTGTTTTGTTGTTTCCATCATTCATGATAAGTAGCTTAAGGATGCTTTTTTAAAAAAAAGATATTTATTTAATTATTTGACAAAGAGTGCGCAAGAGAGCACACAAGCAGTGAGAAGGGCAAAGGCAGAGGGGAAAAGCAGACTCCCTGCTGAGCAGGGAGATGGACCTCAATCCCAGGACCCTGGGATCATGACCTAAGCCGAAGGCAGATGCCTAACCAACTGAGCCACCCAGCCATCCCCTTAAGGACACTTCTTATATTCAGTTACTTGTTACAGTGTTTTATGCAATAACCACTGAGTAAATATTTTTGATTCAAAACATGATACTTCATTTGGATACTTGCAAGATCTCAGATATTTTAAAATTAACAAACTAGTTCTCAACTTAAATTACATGATTTGAGGCCAAAATTGTCCATGTACATTAAAAATACGTAATTAAAAATAGTGTGTTGCAAACGTAGCATTCCGAGATTTTTGACTAAATGATATGTATGCTAACCACGAATATGGCTAAGACACATGCTACTTAATATTATTTCTAAGACACAAAAGTGCTTAAAAATGTATTTTTGAATGAGAATATGTTTTATACCTCATCGTATCCTACCTTGTATTTAAAATAAAACCAACATTTTGTGATGAAATTTAAATAAACTCATTTGTAAAAATATAGAAAACCCCAGGAAAAAGAACTATGCAATCCTAAGACCTATGACATATTTTGGCTTTAGACAAATCCCCTGAAACTATAGTATAAGAAGTCATAAAACAAATGACCAGTCATTCTTGATCACTTCCTTCTCAATCTCTAGATCTATTCCAAACTCAAATTATATTGGTTTCTCTGCTAGTCACTATGTCCCGCATGTCTGTATTGTATAGGCAGAGCTTCAGTGTTAGAAGCCAATAGCTGAAAGTCAACAAAACTTTGAGAAATTCCCAGTATTTTCAGATGTGTGTGCAGCTGTTATCCATGACTATAGGTGGGTAAGAGCACAATGTCCTGGATAATTCGTTAAAATTAACTCCTGTTTCTGATCTTGTTTGCTAACACACACCCAAGTTGATAATGCAGTCCAACTTAAATAATTTCCTTATCTAGATGGTGGAGATGGCAGATGTAACAGGAGTAACAAGTGAAAAATGATTTTTTGAAAAATCATGTTACATATGTATCGCCAGTTGGTCCCTGGGAAGGTACAAATGAAATTTTAGTGGCCAGTATAAAAGGATCTATTCTTTTTAAAAAGTCAGTGATGTCAAAAAATATATCTGTTCTCTCTTTTTTTCCTGAAAGAAATGTGAAAAGATGAGTCTAAGTAATTTCTGACTACACATATGTAAAAAAAAAAAGGGTAACTTGGAGACTTGGCTCTTTGCCAGTAAATCATTCCCCTCCATTATTGGCTACTGCCTATTTTATGAGCTTTGACTAAGCCACAAATACTCTAATAGCATAAAGCCCTAATTTAGTAGAAGATGCTAATGAAGGAAATGTCTTCTGCATTCTACAGGTAATGAAATAACCTTTCAGGTAACATTATTATGGTGTTTGCATTTTTTTATTTTCACTAATATCCGATCATCCTGAATGAATTAATTGAGATCCAAGAGTAGTAAATGTACAATTATCTGACACACATACACAGCTAACAAGTATAAAATATTTGCATTGTGTGCCATCCATCAGATTTATGCTACTTTCCACGTTCATTATGATTGCAGGCTCAAATGGCAATGGCCATTTAACTGGGGAAGATACTGGTGTGCAAAGCAGTCGTGTGCTAATGAAAGCTTCCAGATACATCTGGTTGCAAAACAGTAATGGAGAACTTAAAATACTGTTACTTTAAAAAATACACGTGGTATGTTATTACACGTCGATAATAACAATTAAAAAAATAAATAAATAAGGCTTAAATTAAAAAACCACACGAATAATTCTTATTCTTATAAGAATAAATGAATGTAACAGATGAATTACTTTTAAGAGGGGGCTGGGTTGGGTAAAAACAGAACCATTTCTAGTTCTAGCTGAGTGGTGCTTCCTACCAGAAGGACTTTTCCTGAGCATTCCTGCTTGCCTGATGGCCCCACCTCTGTTTTTTGTGACCTATAGCCCTTTGTAAACCTTTTCACAGTTCTGATTAATTTTATGGAAATATCTGTTTTTTTCACACTTGATCTTAGCCAAAAGGCTGAGAAACAATGGAAATACCTATTTTTTTTTAACTCAGCAGACTGTTTCTATTATCTTTGTACTTTGTATTTTACCTAGAAAAATACTTGACACATAGGTAATCAACAACTATTTATTAAACTAACTGGAGGGATAATTTTTATATTTAATGTCTATTAAATTAATCTTATTTGAAGATGTTAAAGATTAGATAAGCTTTTTAGAGTCTAAAATATGAGCACCTCTAACCCATTTTCCCTGCAAGTTTTTCTAGTAATATATGATTAAATTTTTAAAATACCATATTGTAGGTGTCAGTAATCTTTTTCCACAAAGGGCCAGATGGTAAATATTTTCAGATTTCTGGCTTTTTATATGGTCTGGACAGTCTCTATCATAACTACTCAACTCTGCTTTTGTAGCATAAAATAAGCCATAGAAAAAAACATAAATTAATGAGCAGGGCTGTGTTCCAATAAAACTTTATTTTGGCATATGAACTTTGAATTTCATGCAATTTTCCTGTGTCATGAAGTAGTCTTCTTTTTTTTTCCAACCACATAAAAATGTAAAACTCATTCTAGCTCATGGACCGTACAAAAACAGGTGACTGACTCCTGCCACATAGCATCTAATTTTATATTGCTACCATCCTTATCTAGTCATTAAAATAATAGCTTTTCTCTCTACACTGTAAATACGTAATTTGTGGTCAATAAATGTTTGTGAAATGAATAAGTGAACATAGGCCTCCTCTGCCTGTGTGGTAGTGGAATTTGAGAGGTCAATACTAGAAGCAGGAGGTTGTGTAATAATTCTAATGACACAAAATAACAGCCTGAACTAGTAGGCAGAGCAAATAAGAATTAGAGCTCAGAAATATTTAGGAAGTTTCTATCACTGGGCCTTTAAAATCAATGGTTGGGGCAAGGAATCAAGGGTAAGCCCTAACTTTGGGGTCTTTGTGGATGGTGTTATCACGAAGATTAGGAGTATGAGAAAAGGAGCAGGTTGGAGGAAGTATGGGTCCACGTTGGACATACTAAGTTTTAGGTGCTTGACTAAAATCTAGACTGAGATATCCGACAGAGGGTTTGACAAGATGAGCCTGAACTTGAAGAGAGGTACAATCTAAAGTTATGAATCAATTAGTCATCTGCAACCAAATAGTTGCTGAAAAACTAAGTGGGCCCATCTAATCTCTCATGAAAAACATCTCTAAAATGTCAGTGAAGCCTTGGGGTAAATGTAGAAATGCCAACATTTAAAAGCAGGAGAAATCAGAGGAGCTCATGAGTAACAGTGAAGAAATGGCCAGAGATGGGGGTGACAGCCAGCAAAATGGAGAGTTTGGTTGCTAAAAAGGTGGAAGTAGGTGTCAAATACCATAGAGAAAAGTTTCAGTTTGGATGTGGCGATCAGAAGGGGATTGGCATTTAGCAAGTACAGCCAGGGAATGTCCAACAGGCAGTGGGTCGATGTGCATTGAGAACATGACATTAAATAAAACTACACTTTTGACAGACATTGATACAGAAGGAGACCTGGTCTAAAGCTCTCGGAGACCTTTGAGATGAAGGCCAATTCTTTCTTTTTTGTCTGGGAGGGGCTTGACTCTGCTTACAGTTTGGGAACAATGAACCAGCACAGAGAAAAGAGGCAGAGGCACTGAGGATTCAACAGGGATCAAGAGAGGAGATGATGGAGTAGCAAAGTCACAGTGTTAGCAGGAAGAGGGATTAAGGACACAGACTGGGCTTGAGTCCACACAGATTGCCCTTCTTCTAAGACTAAAAGAAAGAAGTCAGGCACCTGGGTGGCTCAGTTGGTTGAGCATCTACCTTCAGCTCAGGTCGTTATCTTGGGGTCCTGGGATTGAGCCCCAAATGGGGTTCTTTGCTCAGCGGGGAGTCTGCTTTTCCCTCTGTGCTCTCTCTCTCTCACACACACAAATAAAAAAATAAAATCTTTAAAAAAGTATGTATGAAACAGGACGCTTAATGATGTCTTGAAGACTGGGAGGAGGCAAAAGTCGTAAAAGGGAGGATAGTGATGAAGGTCTGCCAATATGTTAAGGCTGTAAGAGTTGACCAAGAACAAGAAAAAGACTGGATAAGGTGGTATTGTAAGTCAGCAGAGATCTGAAATGATACACTTGCAAGAATTTCATGATGGCTTGATTTTACTCTAACATTATGCATGTACCTGGATCCAGTAAGGGATTGGGTGGTGGATACAGGAGATGCAAACAGGAAAGGAACAGAAGTTCCAGAACCCAAGTTGATCTCAACAGGAAGAGAGACCAGGAAGGATTCACTGCTTTGGACGTCTCTATAGAGCAGAGCGGAGTGCAGAGAGAGGGTTGGCGCTCTGCATGGTTATGGCCAGGCTATTTAAGACTTTCAGGATTCTAGACTCACTGGGAGAAAAACAAGACAAAACCAAAAAACAGCTCCATGGTGTGACCACAGGAATTTATAGTTAAAGAGGAGGCTGGGTGATGGTCATGGACGGTTAAAGGTAGTGATAGGTGAACCTGTCTGTAGAGTGAGGGGCAAGAGACATGGAGGTAGGGGAAGGGATGACCAGTATTAGTGTGGGATATACCGGAAGACAGAAGATCAAAGTAGGATAGGCAATGAGATATCCTTAAGGAAACCTGAAGGGATTCTATGACTGTGGGCTTCATAAAAGTGATAGCAAGTATCTCTAAAAATGACTGGATCTGGATCAGATCAGCTAGTAACTCCTTGTGCCTTTACACAAACTGGTGTAATCCTAATCTAGCGAATGAGAGAAAACATGTCTGGTCTGATCTTACATGACTCTTTCTTTTTCCTTCTCTTCCTCTCCTCCTCCTTCTTTTCTTCATCATCTTGATTCTGTATTTCTTAAAGATTTTTCTCCTTGGTGACCTGTGTCATTTGCTTGGACATTTGCTTTCTCGTATCAATGGCATTTTTTTAAAAAGATTTTATTTATTTATTTGACAGAGATCACAAGTAGGCAGAGAAGCAGGCAGAGAGAGAGGAAGCAGGCTCCCCGCTGAGCAGAGAGCCCAATGTGGGGCTCGATCCCAGGACCCTGAGATCATGACCTGAGCCGAAGGCAGAAGCATTAACCCACTGAGCCACCCAGGTGCCCCTCAATAGCATTTTTAATGGTATTTTGATTTCAGTAATCCTATGTTTCATTCACAAGGGCTCATTCATTTTCTTTCACTCGTCCTTTCTTAAAGAAGCTATTCCTTTATGAATTGCAATATTGCTTCAGATCTCTCTGAAGATACTAATTGGAAATTCATAAGCTTTCTTTCCTATCCCCTGGACTGCACGATTCCTCCAGCACCTATCTGTGTCATTTGGTTTCCTCAAATCACACAGTGGTTCTGATTTTCATAATTGTGAAAGGAGGAAGTTTTTATAAATACAGGGAGTGAGAGGGGATTTCCTCTGATTTCTTTGTAGTTGTTTCCCCTCCAAATAGGTTTTCTTTGAGAAAGGTATGGCTGAGTATAGAGTTGCTTTGCTGATGAATGGAGATAAAAATCTAAAACCAATTATGTAGGAGAATAGCACTTCTCAAACTTTAATGTATATGCCTAAGACCAGAGGAATCCTGTTAAAATGCAGATTCTAATTTAGCTGGTCTGACAAGGAATCTGAGGCTCGGCATTTCTATCAAGTGCACAGATGTCCACCACCCTGCTGCTCTGGAGATCACACTTCCTTCCAGTAGTGTGGCCCTAACAATTCTCTAGCTTCTAACTTCTTTCTTAACCTTCGAGGATTTTCTTAAAACAATTAGGCATGTAGGTTGTGGGATCTACTCATTTCTATTTATTTTAGAACATGGGGATCATTTTGGATCATACTCAGGTATATTCCTCATGAATCACCTAATGATGGTCATAGCATCATAGAGCACACACTAATGGGAAAACAAAGTTGTTTTAAATCAGCAGGTACATATTACACAACCATTTGCTCCATGGCTATGAAGTATGATCAGTCCCATTAACAAATCCTTGTCCCCGAAGCTGGAAAACTGGTTGAGAGAATAATAAAGGAGCAGCTTTTGTTAACAGCAGGAGCCAACCATGTCTGCATCCATTGGGAAAGTCACTATTTTCTCTAAGAAGAACATAAGTATTATCTCCACACGTAGATTGGAAAAAAAAAACAACAAAAAACAGAGAGCAAGTTACTACAGGGTTAAAACTGAGTATGTGGGCAGCCAAAGTACATGCCACTTTTGAGAATAAAAATAGTGTGTACCTTATTAAAAGCCGCCTGACAGGGTCAGCAGCCTAGTCACAGAATACCTACCAAGAACAATTTCAATTTTAATAGGTTTTACTATGTATTTCATAAGCATGCCCATTGAAATTGAGTCATCAAAGCCTCCCAGTTCCTCCAAGACAGATTTTAGCCTGAGAGCTTGGAGTAATTATCCCACTGGATGTTAGCCTGTGTAGCTATTTCAGCCTCGTTCATCATTTCAAACAGCTACATATTCTGCCTGCTAATTTCTTCCGATGGATTAGCTGCTCTCACTTGTCTATCTTTTTTTATTTCTGGGGGGTGAAATATTGCCTTCTTCCCATGTTTTAATAAGCCGAGCAGGCATGCACCACTGCACAGCTCCTGACTCCTATTTCTTTCAGCTCAAAGAATGATCTTCTGGGGGAAGAGCTGGGTGTAAATGTGAAGGTGAAAACTTGGCCATTACTCCCTGCAGCCTGAAACCAGCTGCTTTCCACCGGGGCTGAAAGCACTGCTCTGAGCTAGTCTGCATTTATCTGTTTATAGTACATTCTAAGCTGTTCTTCCTCGGCTGTGTTACTGTATTACTTATCTTCTGCTTCTTTTGGACTCTGATCTTCATTTCCAACAGCCTCTCCCCGTACCCCCCCTCTCCACGCCCCGTATTTCACCTCCGCTCTGCCTGTGTGCCTCCCATTAGAAAGCCACAATGCACAGAACTATTCATTGCAGGATATAACTTCCTTCGTTCTTCACAATAATGACCCTGTTTGAGGTTTTGAATTCAGGGGTTCAGTGATTTCTTTATTCTCTGACCTCCCAGTGAGAACACACAATTTCACAGGCTGGAATATCATTCCTTCTTAAGGTATGTGGTTAAAAAAGCAAGGACCCCGGTAGCAAACGGACTAAGGTTTTCATCCCGTCTCTGCCATTTGGAAACTTTGTGACCTGGTGTTAGTTGTTCAACCTCTCTGAGCTTAAGTTGTACCTCCCATATAATAGGGACCTCAGCACACAGAACTTACGTTTCCTTTATCCGGGTAATTTAACAAGCAGGCTTTGCCGCCTTGCACTTGCTGTTATTGTCAATTAGCCATTAGGGCTCCGACAGCTTTGCAGAAGATCCTTAAAAAACGCCAGATAGATTAAAAGCAGAACGTGAGTAGGCTTGCTCACACAACTCATGAGTCTGGAAGTCAGTTGTAAAGTTTACCGCAGTCCTCACTCAACAGGCTTCTGACACTCTGCGGCACTGAAATGGGCGACGCCATTTTATACTCTCCCATGATCCCGTTCGCGCCTCTTCATGCTGGTTGGGATGATGGGAATTTTCCCTGGACCGGAAACAGGAAACTGACCCTGTGAGCCAAGGTAGAGAGGATGCAGGATGGGCTGCTTGTTCAGATGAAGTCTTCAAACCGATGAAAGCCAAGGTGATGGGGGCTACATTTTCTAACTGGTAGAAAAGGCCTGTCTCTCCAGAGCTAATGATTTAAGGAAAAACTTCTTTTACTCTCAGCCACAGAACTCTAATGTATCTGCTGATAAATTGGAGATGGATAATTTTTATCCAGCTCAGGAGAAAGTGCAAAAGACAGTAATTGGTAATTCTTAGAGAGAGTGGAGCAACTCTCAAGTCACTCTCAAGAGATGTTTTTGGAAATGTGATATCATTTGGAATTAGATTCATGGGAGCCCTGCCTGGGATCAGAAACTTGAAATTGGTAGACTTGGTTTTTTTTTTTTTTTTTCCCAGAAACATAAAGCATCCATATTCTTCATTTACACATAAATTATGTAAGTGGATAAAATCCTCATCATTAGAGAATGACCTTGATGTTAGGACGCATTGATATTATAGGTGATATTCTTCTTTGAAATTTTGCAAATTTTTGACATTAGTTATGGTTCAGTGGCAGTATCAAGATCATTAGTGTTGAGTCAAATACTTTTGTATTCACAAGGTAGTAATTAAAATGACGTTTCCAACTATTTATATATATTTCATCCAATGAGATCATATATAATGTGTATTTCATCTTCAATTTGTCACTCTTGTAGTCTCTTATTTCCTCCCCCACCCCCTTTTTGGCAATAGGTGATGTGAAATGGAGAATGTATATGATACTGGCAAAGGAAGGATGTGACCCAAAGACTTAGTAGAGAAACTCACACCTCCCGTGGGCTTTTTGTTTATTACTTTTGGGAGAATTCCCATAGCATATGTTACTGTCTTTTTTTTTTTTTTTCTTTCCCTGCCACCCAACAAATTGAACAATTTCAAAACCATTTCATTATCTCAAGTGAAGAAGTAAAGCTAAATGTCAGACAAAAATCCTTTCAATAAGAAGGTAGCTTTGCTTATTCAAGAAAGCCTGAATTCTACAGCAGAGAAGGATGGTTAGTACATACATATAACTTTTTTGTGAAGGCTAATCATTTTATAACTTA
This sequence comes from Taxidea taxus jeffersonii, assembly GCA_003697995.1. NCBI lineage: Eukaryota > Metazoa > Chordata > Mammalia > Carnivora > Mustelidae > Taxidea > Taxidea taxus. Next base: position 66,866 of record ML110562.1, read on the forward strand.
AATGAGAACCTATCCATAGAATAAAATTATCTCACAAAATATCAACTCTGTATCTCATCATATTAACATATATGAGGTATTGTTATAAATGATAGAGGTTTTTTTTATTTTTTAGATTTTTTTTTTTTTTTAATTTGAGAGAAAGAGGGCTGAGTGAGTGGAAATATGAGTGAAGGGGGCAGGGGGAGAGGGAAAAGAAGAAGCAGGCTCCCCGCTGAGCAGGGACCTGAGCCAAAGGCAGATGATTAACCTACTGGGCCACCCTGGCTCCCCTAATGACTGAGATTTTTAAAGCAAATCTTTAAGGCAATTTAATTTGATTCTACATAACCACAAGTATGTTATCCTTAAAAATGATCTCTGACTCAGGATTCCTACAGAAGGCAGGCTCCACAGACATTTAGAACATCAGCAATTTGGACTTGAGGACAAGTGAAGGTTGGAAGGTGTTACTCATGTGAAGTAAATGAATGGCATTAACTCAACACCTTATCAATTTGATATTAAAGTCTGCAATGCTACAGTGACAAACACTAATACTTGAAATGAGACTGTGGATGTGAGATCATCCACATGGTTAGAAATTAAGAAAGAAGAATAAACCGAATTGAGATGAATGATGATACTGGTTGTTTTTCCGTGCTACAGACATCATGGGTTGTCTTCCAAGTAGGCGTCATCATAAAGAAATAAGCATATTACAGAAAAGTTTGAAAAGAATGTAAATAAATAAAAAGTTCACTCATCATTGAATACAGAAATCGCCCATTATCATTTGGAAGTTTTCTTCTAATATTTTGTGTGCACATATATTTGTATTTATTTGACAATTTTAACCCAACTTTGCATTCCATTTGATGATTTTTTCCCCCATTTAATCATTCTTCTTGTTTTTACCTAATCATCCTGGTCATTGGAGTAAATGTATGTGGTACCTTCTCTCTAGAGATGTTGCACATACCTTGTTTACAAGTTTAATTTCAGGTTTACAAGTTAAACCTTTCTGTTAATGGGCATCACGGGGTTTTTTTTTTCCTCCAATTTTTAAGATTATAAATAATTCTGTGATAAATTTCTTAGTACAAAACTTCTCCCACAAATTCTGTACTGGTTCTTAGGATAAATTTGGACAAAAGATGTTACTTCCTAAATGAGAAAAAAACCCCTTAATTTCTAAGAGAGAGATTTTTTTTTTTAATTTTATTTATTTCACAGACAGAGATCACAAGTCAGACAGAGGTCACAAGTAGGCAGAGGCAGGCAGAGAGGGAGGGGGAAGCAGGCTCCCCGCCAAGCAGAGAGCCCGATGCGGTGCTCGATCCCAGGACCCCGGGATCATGACCTGAGCTGAAGGCAGAGGCTTTAATCCACTGAGCCACCCAGGCGCCCCTAAGAGAGAGATTTTTAACCCATTCTGGTTGTAGAAAGCCTTGAAAATACAGAAAGGGATGAAGATGAAAATAATAATTTTTCACAATCCTAAAAAATAGGAAAAATAATCACTGATATGTTTACTCCAATGACTTTTTCCCATGCATACACAGACACACACACACACACACACTCGATATATGATTTGTTAAATTGAAGCCTTATTGTACATACAGATTTGAGTTCTGCTTTTCTTTAAATTTTACATTGAGTAATAAGCATTTTCTTAGGTTACTGATTTCCACGAATGATTTTAGTGAATGTATTATTATTCATTAGTCATCTCCTTGTTGCTGAATTTTAGGCTGTTTCCAAAATTTTGCTGTTGTCATAAATTTCCCTGATTATTTTTCTTTAGGATAAAGTTCCAGAAGCCATATGACTGGGTTTAAGTCTATGCCCTTGTAGAAATTCATATTACCTATTTGTTTTCCAGATCAGTCATATCAAGATACACTTTTCCTGGGACACCTAGGTGGCTCAGTCAGTTAAGAAGCTGACTCCTGATTTTGGCTGGGGTTATGATCTGGGGGTCATGAGATGGAGCCCGTGGCAGTCTTTGTGTTGGGTGTGGAACCTGCTTGGGATTCTCCCTCTCTGTCTCTTCCCCCTGCTCCCCTACACACTCTCTCTTTCTCTTTCTCTCTCAAAATAAGTCCAGTCTTCCTGGCAGGGTATGAAGATCCCCGTCTTATTGAACCCTCCTAATATTTAGTAATATTATCAAATTTTACTATTTTTAAATGATGGAAGTGAGGAATGACTGCCCATTTTTTTTCCATTTTGAAGGTTTTCACTCATTTTATTACTAGTGACATTTTCTTTTACTGTGTGCTTAGTTTCCCAAATTGTTTTGCACAATTAGGGTTTTTCATATAATATATATGCCTATTATAAGAAATCCCATTACAAAGATAAAAATAATTGTTGCTAAAACTATCTCACCATTCAGATGTGAAAATATTATATTAAGTGATCATCATTCCAGACAACCCTATGCACATATACATTTCATTTTTTACAAAATCACTTTATGGAACTATGATTGACATATGTGTATACAATTTGATAGTGTAATTTTCCCCTGAAATCATCACCACTAACAAGGCTATAAACATATCCATCACTTCCTACAGTTTCCTCTTACCCTCTTTTATTATTATTATTATTATTATTATCATCATCATCATCATCATCATCATTTGTGTGCAGGTGAACACTTACCTTAAGAACTACCCTCTTAGCAAGTTCTAAATATACAATACAGTATTGTTAGCCATATGTACTATGCTATGTAGTAGATCTCTGGAACTTATCTCGTGTAACTGAAACTTTGTACCTTCTGACCTTATTTCCCTTTACTCTACATCCCTGGCAGCCACCATTTTACTCTCTGCTTCTATGAGTTTGACTATTTAAGATCCCACACTTCTTAATTGACTAAATATCATTGTGCAGAAAAGTTGGTTCAAAAGCCATAGACAAGGGTGGCCCCTGACGTTGGAGGAATAAGGCAGCAAACCCTTGGGTTACAAATCACCACTCTCATTCATAAATGTGGCTTCCTAGAGTCACAAGGTCCCCAGAGCTTCCTCTGTGGTAGGTCCTTCTATGCGTCTCCTGGGAATGTTGCCCTGAAAGCATGTGCTATTCATACGCCTGCGCATTAAATATGGATATTAGGTATGTAATATCGCTAGATCTCAAACATCATAATGTCACTGTACGAAAACTTTTCCATCTGGAATAGAGAGTTGTATCATTTCTCTATATCCCATCCTTTTGAAACACGGAGTAGTTTAACATATGTGTTTTTCCCCATGTTCATGTTGATTTATATAATTACAATAACGTCTGCCATTTGTGTAGAAGTTTAAAACAATTTCATTTCTGTTGTCTCATTTTCTATTTCTAACATAATATCACTGCCTCGATTTAGAATGGTTTAATCAATTGTCCAAGGTCATATAAACATCCCTCTTATGTCCTATTTGATCTTATGCTTTAATGCATCAACATATCTTTGTCCTAGTAGTATTTTATTTTCTATGTATTCTATATAACTTTAATATAGATTGCAAGCCCCTCATAGATTTTTGTCTGCTGTGTTAGTTTTATATTGTATCTTGGGCGATTTACAAGGATTTATACAATATTGTGTGATATTAAGAGTAGTGATAGAATTGCTCTGAATGTGATAAGCAAGCCCTTAATGAATCATTTATTGATTACAAATATTTTTCCAAATTAATTATTTAAATCTCAGAATATGGAAGAAATCAAAGCATATATGTTGCTTTATATTGAAAAAGATACTGCTTTTTCAGAATCACCTCACAATTCAGGGATCTTTAGGCTGGAAATAGAAAACAAAGGGAAGGGAAGAGACTGAGATTGACACTGATGTTGAAATTAAAGTTTTTTCTTTTTTGCTTATTTTTGTGTGAGAGAGAGAGAGAGAGAGTGTGTGTGTGTGTGTGTGTGTGCATGTGCATGTGCGGTGGGGAGGGGCGCAGAGGAAGAGGGAGATCTTGAGAGAATCTTAAGCAGGCCCTAAGCCTAGTGCAAGCTGATATGGGGCTCCATCTACGACCCTGAGATCATGGCCTGAGACAAAGTCAAGAGTCAGATGCTCAACTGACTGAGCCACCCAGGTGCAGCTTTTCTCTCTCTCTCTCTCTTTTAAAAATTTTATTTATTTATTTGAGAGAGAGAAAGAATGTGAGGGAGCACAAGCCTGGGGGGTGGTGCAGAGAGAGAGAGAGACAGAGACAAACAGGTTCCCCACTGAGCAGGGAACCCAATGAGGAGCTTGATCCCAGGATCCTGAGATCATGACCTGAGCCAAAGGCAGATGTTTAAATGAGCCACCCAAGGGCCCCTCTTTTTCTTTTAAAATATAACATATAACAGTGCCTAAAGAAAAGCACATGAAAAGTTCATGGATGTGGCCATTCTGTTTACTTACAAATGTATTCTTTTTATTTCAGGATTTCTGAGGTGCTTTCATTGTTATAGGCATTAGGACCCAAACAGTAGCATGACTCAAATGAGTTCCATAAAAATATGCTAGATTTGAAAACTTCAGTATTATTTTCAGAAAAGTTTAATTAACATAATTCAGTCATAGTTTTTAAAGAGCTTTGCTCTTGGATTAGGAATATAAAATTGCTGCCTAATTATTATGAAGTAAATCTCAGAAAAGTAAGAATACGGTTCTAAACGGCACCTGGATAGCTCAGTGAAGTGTCTGCCTTCTGCTCAGGTCATGGTTCCAAGGTTCTGGGATTGAGCCCCACGTTAGGCTCTGAGCTCAGTTTGGAGTGTGCTTCTCCCTCTCCTTCTGCCTACCACTCTGCCTACTTGTGCTCTCACTCTCTCTATGTCAAATAAATACATAAAATCTTTAAAAACAAAAAACAAAGCAAAAGCAAAAGAATATTATTCTGACTTTTCCAAAACATATGCAGTGATATCAGGCTATCTTACATATTATAAGAATTTCTTACCATTTTTGCTTAAATATGCTGATGTTTTATAAACAAGTACATATATTTGGGGATATATATACAAACATCAACATAAATATCATCTCTAGCCTAATTAACTTGATAACAATAGGTATAGCCAACATCAAATTGCTTCAAGTTAAATGTTAACTGACTGATGGGGTAGAGAATTAAAAAGAAAGACAATATTGAAAGCACCATGGAGAAGAAAAATATAATAATATTAGGTTTAGGACTTCTGTATGTTTTGATCAAGATCTTTTGCCAACATTAATTAGTATTCATGGTAACTTGGGAGGTAATATTATCATCTTAATTTTAAATAAAATTGAAGAATAAAGGTTAAATGGTTTCCCTCAGGCTACAGAGAGACAAGATTTTATTTTTTACAGGGAAAATGAAAATGAATATTTCATAACAATATTAGATAAGACAGAGGACATAGAAGCGCCTGTTTGCAATACCAGTGGCACACAGTAGGCTTAAGATAAATGTGTGTTGAATTTTTTGATCATTATACTAGCAAGGGAGAAAAAGAGCTTAATATATCTGCTCTGTTAATCTGGAAAAATATATGCACACATCTAGTTACAATTTTTACATATGTGTTTAGTTACTGATTAGAAGATCTAGAAAAAATCTGAATGCATAAACTTGTTTATTCTTTTCTCTTTTGAGTTAGCCTCTTTCTTTGAGACAAGAAGGCAGGTGTTAGATTTTTCAGTATCTCCATGGAATGAGATAATAGATTCTCTTTAGTACCTAATGACACCTATGTTGATATCAAACTGTGTGGCAAATTTAATCAGGTCAACAAAGAATTCAGGAAATCATTAACAGGCTTTCTAGATCTAATACCACCCCTATAAATTGCCTGGTTAGATTTTTTCTTCTTAATCCAATTGGCTGAAATTTGATCTAAATTTATTAGAGACTCTAGCACATGTTGGACTAGTCTCCATGTCAGGTGTCTCTTCCTTACAGCTAACCTACATTCTTTATACTACCCAGCTTGACTATTAAAACTTCCTTGTATTTTTTGGTCGCTGTGGAACACATACCGAGGACCAAGGCTCCTTTTCCTGCCTTCTTTCATAGTAAACAAAGATTTCTTCAGCTGTGTTGTTGTATGAAAGAAATGAAAAGTTATAAGGATTCTCCACCCCTCCCCCCAAAATAGAAGTCCAGTGGTCTTTCTGGTAAATAAATTGAACGATTCCAGATAATTCTGTAAAGCCAGCCATAGTATTAGTGATAAACACATTCAGAGAAAGCTGAATGAATTCTTAGGTAAAAATTCCTTTATCAAATTAATCTGTTAAAGATCACTTAATATCAATGCCACACTTTGCTGGTATCCATTAATGCTATCAGATATTTCAGTTTATGGTTGACTAAAACTCCTCACAAGCAGGACACATCAGTTCTTGGCACATATGATGTACAGAATGGCTGAAAAGAGATTATTTTTTTTCTCTGATTATTAGTGAAAGCTCGTGTTGGAGATTTTTGCTTTTCGTTGGTTATTTTGTGAGATGTCACATTTCCTAGAAAAAGGTGAATTGGCCTCAGAACCTACACAAGATCTCCTCTCTGGTGTTTTAGTTAATATTCCTGCATTACAACCTACCCCAGAACTTAGAGGCTTCAAACAACAGCCATTCAATGATGTGCCATAGGTTAAGAAGTCAGGTAGGTTTCAGCTGGGCAATTCTTCTGGTCCTAATCTTATGACAAAGATCAGGAAGTGAAACTTCCTGGGATGTGGGCTCACCTGGAGGTGGGCTCACCTGAAGGTCCAACCAGCTTTGTTCCCATACCTGGCACCTTGGTGGGGTGGTTGGGAGACTGGGCACAGCTAGAGACTATCAACCAGAGTACCCCGCATGACTTCCATAGCATGACAGTCCCCAGGTAGTGAGACAAGACAAGTGGAGTATCCCAGAGCACGTGTCCCAAGAGGATCAGGACAAACTGCATGGCCTTTCTAATGTAGCCTTCCAAAATTGTATAGTTCCACATCCACACTTTGCATTGGTTACAAGCAAGTTCTACGTTCAGCCCAGATTCAAGGAGAGGGGAATTAGACCTCAACTCTGGAGGGGGAAAGCTATGAATGAATCAGTGGTCACTTTTCGAAAATTGCTGCAAACATGAAAAGGCAATGCTGGGAATGTGAGAGGTGGTAATTTCATGTCATTCACCCGCCATTTTATTTACAAAGAACAGACAGAAGTAAACAATATATCCCCTGATCTTAATTTAGACTGTAGTTAGATTTCAGTCACCAAATAAGTAGAAGGGAAGAAAATATCTCACCTTTTCTATAAAAACATATGTGGACTGGAGGGGAGAGTGCCTACTTTGTGATACGGTAACAGAGAAAATGTTTTCTTTATGACATCATTGGTACCATCAGAGTTTGTTCTGTGATTTCAAATGGTCTGTTACCCTGATATGTTTGGTGCCTCAAATTACCTGAACTTATTACTTGAGGATGGCACTGTTATGATTTCTATAGGAAAAAGAGGTCCATTTTTCTAGAGGAAAAGAAGTCCTCAACATTGATTTTTGTTACTTGGGAGAGAAAGAAATCAATGTTATATTCTTAAATTTATTTTTTCAAGTTAATATTACAAACGTAATTTGCACATATTTAAACATACAGATAAGTTTAAAGAATTATATAGTAAAAAATAAATAGGTAAATACATGTACGTACTGCCTAGCTTCTACAAGTAATATTTTATGATACTTGGCTTTTTCTTTAGATGCATTTCAAAGTAAGTTGTTAATGTTGATACATGTTGCCTTCTTGGGCTTATTTTATGTTATTTTTTTAATTTAAAAAATTTTAAGAAACTTGTTAAAAAATTTTTAAGATTTTATTTATTTGAGAGAGAGTGAGGATGAGTAGTGGAAAGGAGCAGAGGGAGAGGAAAAGGAGACCCCCACCAAGCAGGGAGCCCAGTGGGACGGGGCCTCAATCCCAAGACCCTGAGATCACGACCTGATTCTTGGGCTTATTTTAAATGCACATCTCAGTGCTGGAGCAAACTCTAACAACATTATTTCCAGAACTGAACGCAATCAAAAGAAGATTTCAGATTTTCCTGGCTGGTATCTCTCAAGGTGAAACACGATCCCATCCAGTTTTCGAATATGATACGCATGTTTACTTTGTACCTGACAGAGCATCAAAATAATTTACATTAGGAAATGACACCATCATGTTTTAGTTCAAGTTAATGGGAATATCCACATCGATCTGATACAGTCACTTCTTTCATTTTCCAATGATCTATAATTATTAAGAACTTCTAGTTTAGGCAGGAAAATGATTTTTAAAAATGTTAAAAATGGGGGCGCCTGGCTGGCTTAGTGGGTTAAAGCCACTGCCTTCGGCTCGGGTCATGGGTCTTGGGATCTTGGGATCGAGCCCCACATCGGGCTCTCTGCTCTGCGGACAGTCCGCTTCCTCCTCTCTCTCTGCCTCTCTGCCTGCTTGTGATCTCTGTCTAGCAAATAAATAAATAAAATCTTTAAAAAATGTTAAAAAATGAAAATGGTGAAAAAATGTTAAAAATGTTTAAATAAATGTTAAAAATATTAAGAACCCAGCTGCACACCTCTGTTACATTCCAGGGTCGAGAACTTGGCTGAGGATTCCATACAGTATTAAAGCTCCAAATGATCGGAGGCTATTACTCATGTTTAATTGTGCTCTTAGGTTTTTATATTTTCACACTTGTAATGAATTTTTAAACAAATTCCTTGAAAACAGTGAGGTGTGTTCTAAGTGTCCTTAAGTCCTTGGATGCAGCTTGTATTATATCTAAAGGGTTAAAGAATAAAACACTTGCCATAATTGCTTAAGAGTTAGTAATTCATGAAAGTGATAGGAACGTGGGTCCCACTGACATGCGGGCTCACATTCCACATTTGCAATTGTATATATCAGGATAGCTCATCATCACAAAACTAGCTTTGAAGGAATAATGGAGGCTTGCAAATATGAACATCTGTTTACAGAAGAGAATATTTAGAGAAATGAAGAAGAAATAAAGTCTTTCTCTTCTCTCTCTCCCTAGCTGTTTCTGGCTATAAAAAGTATGCCCCATGGACTTCTCTACCTTAGCAACTGAATGGAGTCATAGAAACAATTATCTGATTATACACAAAGACCCAAGATGCCCACACTCAATAAAAATATTTTAAAAATTCTAATAATGTGACCTGGCCATCTTGACAAAATGGTCTATTAAGTAAACTAGGTTTAAAAAAAAATCGAGAATACGCTACGTATGTGTAAGTTGTATCCACACACATATATATAGATATCGTTATATATTATTCTCATTTAACTTTGGTTCATTTTGCTAGAGTGGACATGTCTTTTAAAGAACTATCTAGATTTCAGCCTCAAGCATTTCACTTCTTGATCAATATGGATCACAGGCAAATTGGGAAACAGGTCAAATTTTCTCTTTCTTAAAAAAAAAACCCACATCTTCTTTTAGTGTAAGCACATAGGTAACTTAATAACCTTAAAATCATCGAATTCTGACAATATGTAATTTTATTTTAGAACATGGTATATCAATCCTGACTTAAAATAACAATATCACACAACATAAATTTATATTCATCTGTGTCCAAAGAAAAACATTGAATAGGAATTATGGTTTTTGCATAAAAAGTACTCCAAGGGTTAAATTAATAGCACAGTGGCTTTAAATCCTTGCTTAAAATATGCCCCTTCTTAAGGAAAAAAAAAAGAAAGAAAAATGATGGGTATTCATATGATTGACAACCTTTCCAAATAGAAGTGTTGCTATAATTAAGCAATAATGTATGAGTGAGTGTACATTATGACAAATTGGAAGCTTGGTTGATTAGATTGAGCATATAAGCTGTCAGTATAATTATCATATTTTAATCATTTTTCTCCATTTTTTATAACAGCATTGTCTTCAACCTCACTTGGTGCTTATTAGATTGATATTCTAAGAGGAATCGTACAACATAAAACACGTCCTTAAACACGATGAACTTTAGATAAGACTTTAGTTATGTCTATAAACATTTATAATGATGGCTGTTCTGTTTCTGTTTCTATCTGCTGTTTTTCTCTGTGTAAAAAAGAAAAGTTCTTTTTCAAGATAAAATGGATAAACTTGAGCATATAAGTCTCTGTGAAACCCCCCTATATTTCAATAGAAGCCTATAAAATATTTATTAAAACTGCCTTCAAAATGTGGAGCTTTTTCCTTTCCATTGCCTGCTCTATCACAGAAAGATCATTTAAATGGATAACTCGGCCCTCTGGGCTGAATCCTTTGCTTCTATTATTTGGTTTGACTCTCTTTAATCACAAGTGTTGAGCCTGTGAGCCACACAGGAAAAGAATTTGGGGGGGGGGCAGGGAATGGTCCCGCTTCTGCTTACTAAGGGCTGCTCACTCGACCAATGAGGAGGGATTGTTAAGGGAAAAACAAGCTGTCAGACACCTCTGAGTATCAAGTTTTAAATGCAAAACCTGTAAACTGATTCTTCTGATGTTGCGGGGTGGGGATTTAGGAAAGACATTGAGGGACATGAATATTAGTGTTTATTGTTCTTCCCCAAATCAGGATGCTCCCTGCCCAGTCCCAGCAATCCAGCCTCCTGACATGGAAAGAAAGGACTCACTAGGCTCTCAAATCTGTATTTTTGTGTCTGTGAGCCACAGGTTCAAAGAGTCTGAAACGCAGGGTGGAGGGTATAGGAACATGTTCACCTAGAACCTGGAAATGTTTCTTTTCTCATTTCTAAGAGCTTTGAGTACAAGCCTTCAGCTAGGCATGACCTTACCTCAAGCAGGCGCGAGCTACAATATTTTCCCAGTTATTCATAAACCTTTACTGAGGCCCCCCCCAAGTGGACCTGTTAAAGACATTGGTTCTGTGGAAGTAAACGAAATGATGGTATCACTGCCTTGTGGTAAGAGCAACCCAAACCATGAACAAGTCAGTTGGCACGCTAAGGAATCCAGAGTCTCTGGCAATAAGTGAAGAAGAGATCATTTTCAGGATGCCCGGATATCCATACTGCTAAGCCATCCTTCTATTGTACATGAGCACATTTGTAAAAAAAAAAGATTTTGTATTGATACTAAGAGATTTTATATATGTTGATCACAGACTAAAGTTCGGGGATGGTCTTGGGCAAGTAAGCAACTGTGGTCTGTTATCTGCACCTACAGGTTAAATTAAGTTGTAATCATACTCAGGAGGAGATTAACATGGGTGCATAGGTCGCTGTAGGCAATTGGTAACATTTTTCCAAAAGCATGGATAAATTCACATCTCTGAACAAGCGAAGAACAGAAATTTAACTCAGAACAAAGGTCTATGAGGAAGAAAGAATGCATAATAGGAATTATTATCGCCTTTGGACATCTGCTAAGGACTGAATGTGTCCCACTGAAATTCATGTGTTAAAATCCTAACGCCCAATGTGGTAGTATCAGGAGGTGGGGCCTTGAGGAAGTAATTAGGTCATGAGGGTGGGGCCCTCAAGAATGGGATTATTGCCCTTACAAAAGATGGGAGAGAGCTTTCTCTCTCTCCTCTCCCCGTCCCCCTCCTTTCCACCGTGTGAGGTTACAGTTAAGAAGATGGCCATCAGCAAACCAGGAAGAGGGCCCTAACCAGACACTAGATCTTAGACTTCCCAGCTTCCAGAACTCTGAGAAATAAATGTTACTTAAGCCACCGAGTCTATGGTATTCTGTTACAGCAGCCTGAAATAACATAATGCTTTAATTTAAACTTTTGATCTGGGTAGAAATATTATTCTGCATTTTCTATAGAGTATCCAACAAGTTAAATTCAGAAGTAACTCTGATTTACTTTTTTTCAACCACCTGAATAAGTTTGATTTCTTTAGCAAAAGCTGTCCCATGATCACGTTTTTGTTTTTTTCAGATCTAAGTCCAGGATCTTAGAATAGGAGAGTGTGTAGAAAACATGTACTTCCACTTTAATCTGTTGGAGGCTTAGTTTTTCCATCTCTAAAACAGGGTTACTTTTATCTATCTCTTATCTCTAATTCATGCAAAGTAAAGTGCAGTCCATGTCCGGGCACACAACAGCCATTCAAGAAATATTCATATCCTGTCCTTTCCTTCTACATTTCAGGAGACTGAGACCAATAGAGTTCAAATGTTTTGAGTAGAATCCAGTGGCTAGTATGTATCAGAGCCAGAATTGCGTACCTTGTAGTCTCTTCCTAAAGCCTGTTTCAAAATACAATTATTTTTAAATACTTATCTTTGGGGCACCTGGGTGGCTCAGTCACTAAGAGTTGGCCTTTGGTTTAGGTCATGATCCCAGGGTCCTGGGATTGAGCCCCACAGGGAGCTCCCTGCTTGGCAGGAGGCCTGCTTCTCCCTTTCCCACTCCCCCTGTTTGTTTTCCTTCTTTTGCTCTGTGTCTATCAAACAAAAAAATAAAAAAATCTTAAAAAAAAAGTCTACCTTTTTTTTTTCTTTAACTAAACTCTAGACATGCTTCTCTTTTGTACCTCTATGATGTTTTAGAGGGAAAATAAAATCATGTTCCCTCCATTACTAACTGTGTTTTTGTGCATATTTCTTCCCTATCTATACCTTTGTTTCCTCATCTGTAGGGTGGGGATAATCATAGAACGCCCCCCCCCGACCCATGGCCTGTCTTTTAGTAAATTCTCAATAAATATTCTGTGTTTTGTGAACCCTTACTAAGTGCCTGACTTTGTAGGTCACCACTGGAGACACAGAAGTGACACCATTTCTGCTCTTTGCTAGTGCAAAGAGACTTGTCAGAGCAACACATCCCATGCATTGCATGGCAAGGGAACTGTGTTCAGTGGCCCCGGAGCACAGTGGGTGGCTGGAACCCAGGCTAAGGCAGTTAGGGAAAACCTCCGGGAAAGAGAAGAGTATGTGCGGAGCCTCAAGGGACCAGGAGACAGGTTCAGGTGACTTGGGTAGGGAGAAAACAGAACGGGTAAGGTGAGGCCTGGGAGTGTATGAGAATGTGGGTAGTTTGTAACACTCCAGGTAAGATTTTAGGAAGTCAGGGGTGAATCACGTGATTCAAGATGTGGGAAAGTGCCACAGTGTGTTGGCCTGATCTATCAGACCAGAGAAGTTTTTTGTTTTGATTTTTAATTATTATTTTTTATTTTATCTTGGAAGCCATGGTTTTGAAGACCTTTAAGAAGGATCACTAATGGACATAGGGGAGGATATGTGCTGTGGTGAACACTGTGAGTTGTGTAAGATTGATGAATCACAGACCTGCACCCCTGAAACAAAGAATACATTATATGTTAATTTAAAAAAGAAGAAAAAATGATCACTGATTAGGTTTTCATTTTATAAAGAGGACTCTGACAGTTTTAGAAAGATTACTCTGTTGGGGGGGAGCAGGGGAGGGGAGACCAAAACAGAAAAGCACCAGAGGTAAGTTAATATTACATATTCATGAAGCCTCTTTTAAAGAATGTAATACATATGAGTTTGTGCATAAGATTAAGGTTCACTGCATTGAATGTTCAGTAATGAATGAGTGAATCGATTAACTCACATGACCAACAAATACTGAATGAGCACATAGTATGTGTTAAGCATGCCATGGGTTTGGGCTGCAAAGTTGAGTAGGTCCTCAGTGATCTTTCTCTTTGTTTACATAATGAGGGCAACTCACATAGAGAGGCCAGAAAGACAAATGACTTCTCTCTTGCACAAATTAACCTAAAAATTCAGTTAACACCAAAGCTCTCAACCAGGACTATTGTTTGGGTCTAAAATGACTTAGTTTAGAAATCTGAAAGCTGTTATCCACCAATACTTCTTTCCTAGGTGTTTGAATTTGATGGCTTTCAAGGTCAAAGAGTCTTTTCCCCATCTTTACCCAATGCATGCTTATGCTACAACACATCAGTTCATATTATACAATCTGTTAGACCTGCATAAGGTGTGGATTGTGGGGGTGTTCCAATGGATTGAGAAAGCTACAGATAACCACTAAATCCTTGAATGCACAGACAAAGATCAAACTGAAAAACTTAGAAAGTACATCTGCTGATATTAAACAAAGCTCAGTCTCACAATTGTATTGGATTTAACAGGAGCCAGAACAAGAGAAAGGAAATTAACTCTTTACTAGCAGTTTTTGCTTTGCCTAAGAAGTTCACCCAAGTCCGTAGGGGTCGAATATGCCAGCATTAGGGTATATGAGGCTGATTGATTAGGTTACACAATCAAAAGCATTGCTTAAACATCCTGTTTCCAATTTCCATGTTGCATTAAAGTGCACACCTCATTCATAACAAAACCCAAACCAGACAAAACCAAACACAGGCTTTCTACATTTTCTAAGATTCCATGAGCCTTCCATTGTGATGTCCTCCAATGCTGCCATTCCCATTTGTCTGTGCCTCTGAATCTTCTGGGGAACTTCTTAGAAACACTGATTTCTGGGGGCGCCTGGGTGGCTCAGTGTGTTAAAGCCTCTGCTTCGGCTTGGGTCATGGTCTCAGGGTCCTGGGATCGAGCCCTGCATCTAGCTTTGCTTAGCGGGGAGCCTGCTTCTCCCTCTCCTTCTGCCTGCCTCTCTGCATACTTGTGATCTCTCTCTCTGTCAAATAAATAAATAAAATCTTAAAAAAAAAAAAAAAAACACTGATTTCTGGCTCCCTACTTGAAAGAATCTAATTCAGTTAGTCTAGAATAGAGTCCAGTAATCTGTGTTTTTAAAAAACACCATCCCAGATTCATCTGATGCCGAGAGTGGTAACTGCTGCTCTATTTCATGTACAAAAATACCTCTGTAGAGAACCTTACTACTGAATGACAAACATAATTATAATGAAGTAGATCGTGTGCCCAGAGCTCACAGGAATGTAAGCTGGGTCCCTCCCACTCCAGCAAGAAAGATTGTCTCAAAATAGTATTGTTATTGCAGTTTACCATTTGGTGGTATACATTACTGTCTGGGCACATGCTAAGGGAGAAGAGAGGGAAGAAAAGCATTATCATGGGATTAAATATTCTATTATTGGAACATGGAAGTACTTTTATTTCTTTAAAGAGCTCAAAGCATTACAGAATCAGATTTTATTTTATTTATTTTTTTTAAAGATTTTATTTATTTATTTGTCAGAGAGAGAGAGAGAGGGAACAAGCACAGGCAGACAGAGTGGCAGGCACAGGCAGAGGGAGAAGCAGGCTCCCTGCCAAGCGAGGAGCCCGATGTGGGACTCGATTCCAGGACACTGGGATCATGACCTGAGCCGAAGGCAGCCGCTTAACCAACTGAGCCACACAGGCATCCCCAGAATCAGATTTTAAATTGAATAACTCTCCAATGGAAAACATTTCAAAGCTTGAGATAATAGGAAGGCAGGAAAAGAGAACCATTTACTGAGCATCTACTATGTGGGGGATATAGCTCTAGGTGCTTGGCATTCTAATGAATCCTCACACTTTGAGACAGGCTTACTAATCCATGTTCTACAGACACAGAAATGAGACATGTTTAAGTGGCTGGCCCAAAGCTACACAACTAGTATTCGGTGGAAAGAACCACTTTTCAAACCAGGTCTACTTGAAGCCAAAGTCCACATGATCTTTTCTATTCATAAATAGTTGGAAATGAAATGAAGTTTTACTGAGAAAGGAAGTTAATAGTCCTAGTCCACCCTTCAGAATAATAACAATAGGGATGCCTGGGTGGCTCAGTCGGTTAAGCGGCTGCCTTCGTCTCAGGTCATGATCCCAGTGTCCTGGGATTGAGTCCCACATCAGGCTCCTTGCTTGGCAGGGAGCCTGCTTCTCCCTCTGCCTCTGCCTGCCACTCTGTCTGCCTGTGCTCGCTCTCTCTCTCTAATAAATAAATAAATAAATATCTTAAAAACAAAACAAAACAGAATAATAACAATAACAGCTGTTGTTATAAAAATGGAAGATAATCCATTATAATATCTAGAAACAAGAAGCAAACTGAAAGTAATGGGTATGTTCCCTGTCTTGTGGAAATATATATATGTCAAAACATATCAAATCATGAACTTTATGCACAATTTACTGTATGTCTATTATTCTTCAATAAAGCTATTGAAAAAACCCTACAACTACACAGTGGTTAAGTGAGTTGTTTAGAGAGCAGGACTAATAAAGTCACAATTCTGGTTTAAACTCCTGCGGAGTCCAGAGGACCTCATCCTTATCTACTTTGTCTTTAGACAAATCTACCTTCTTTTAAACAAAGGTCAGTAGGTGGGGCTATGAATAGATTAGAAAAATAATTCAAAGAGCACACCTGTGACAGGCTGCACATCTCCCAGCCCACTTCTGACTTCCCAGGTCACCTTGCCCACATGCATGGAAATGTCTCCTCTGCAGGCTCTCTCCACTTTTCTGCCTTAAAGTTTTTTCCAAAATCTGCTTAGCATAGACAAGCATATCACAGAAACACAGAAGAGTTATCCATCCCCGGGAAATTCACAAGCTTGGCTGGACAGGAATCTGTGGATAAATGTTCCAGCTTTCCTTCTTTGGGAGGGACAGTCCTGAAGTACATTCTACCCATCCTACATGGTGCTTCAAAGGATCCCAGCGGGATGGAGCTCAGTGGCCCAGAGCGATCGCTACTAGGATGGCCTGGATGGGCTTTTCCATTTTCCTGACTCCCCTTCCTTCCTCACTTATGTTTCCTAGGATCACTTCCTGCCTAAACCACCTGCACCCAAGCCCCTCAAGGGGCAGTCTCAGGAAAACTGAAGGCAACACCCCGCTTTGATTCTTTTTTGTATATTGTAAAATTATCTACCATTTCAATCGAACAATAGCTCGTGTTGATTTTTGTCCCTTGGTGATGAGGTGACTCTGGGACAAAATGGGCAATACTGAGAGCTTTGTCTACTGGGAGTGCTTATCACATGGTGCACACAATCATAGTAGTACTCAGTTCACCTTGGTTTAGAACCAAACACCTTGGTTTATTTGTGAATGTGGTTCACCAAACCATATTAAACATAGAGTTATTATATATTCTTTAATAGTCAATAGCTTGATGTTATGATTGAATAAAGGATTAAAAAATGAAGAAGTCCAAAAATTGTTAACATGAATGTCATCCAACTGTTTTTGTAACGATGCTTTTGGTAACTACCAGAATTTACTAAGTAAAGTACTTTGTGTTTTTGTGGCTTAAATCGTGCCTACATAAAATAGTAAACCAAGTAAGAAAGAGCTTGTGTTGTGGATTCATATTCAGGCTCTGCCATATACTTCATCCAATTTGCTTAGCTTCTCTTTATCTCAGATTCCTAATCTATAAAATGGGCATAATAATATTACCTCATAGGATTTTTGAGAATATTAAATGAGATAATACCTATAACATACTTGCCTGACATATTTTTTAAGTTCAACAAATGTTTACTAATTAATAAAGCATACCATTTACCCTCAGAGAACCTGAAAATCCTATCCAAAAGTCTACTATTGAAAAATTATAGGATTTTTAAAATGTATTTTATATAATCAAAATTCATGAGTATTAGCTTATTTTGAAGATGTTCCTTGTTGGTATTTCATGTTGCGCAGAAACTAAATTAGGTTAAAGCTGAGACAGTCCTTTTGGATGCCTTGAAAGATTTGTCCTCAAAATAACTTGATTTTAAAAATTTCTCAAAATACCATAAGGCTGATGGGATGCATAAGAGAATTTAGAACATGTATTCACTAACATGCATTGCAATTGTTTTCATTATAGATCACGTGAATATTTTAAATCTTATAGTCTTAATATCTTAACTCTTACAGATTTAAGCAAAGTGTTTTACATTTTGTCCTGAGTGGATGCAGACTTGCTCATTCATGTATATATTCTATTTTAGTTGACTTCATTACTTCTTAAATTTATCTATCTGAATTTTTACTTCTAGCTTGTGACATAGTGATATTTTATTGAAATACAACAGCCTATATTAAGACATAGACTCAACATCCCTGATTGATCAACCAGCTTCAGGTGTTCACAGAAGGATGGAGACTGGAACTAAGAGTTGGCAAAACTTTATGTTAAGTGACTAGAATTTAGCCTCTTTTCACTATGAACATGGCATCCTTGTTTCCTTGACCATATAATACCACATGGCAAGGAGTCTCATTTTGTACTTAGACACGTCTAAAAGGGTCTTCTCTACCCCACCTAGGTTTTCCCCACTTACGTTTTCCAGAATTTGGAATCATATTCTCTTTCCCAGCCATTTCCTATGTCGTCCTATAACATTATTCCACAGATTTGCTAGTGAAATGAAATACTGCAGTGACCTTTTTAATTCCCCTGACTTTTTACAATCTTGGAAATTTAACACAACAGCAGGAGTTTAATCATATTCACTGATGTAAAAGACAAAATAAGGCACCTTTAAATTCAGAGGGAGATGTGACCTCCAAGGTATCAGGACTCAGGGACTCCCCACCTGTCTCTGGGTACCACTGTGGCTCTGTTCCTCGTGTTTCTCATGATGCATCACTACATCTTGGGCTGATGTACCTACCCACTACTTATCCTCAAGCCTATAGGCTATGAACTCCTGGATTTCTTCTGCATTTTGAAGCCTTCTAACCAGAACTATGAAATTCTGTATGAGCCTCTTCTCTTCTAAGAATGTACTTTTTCATTTATTCAGAATGATATTCCTTCAAAGGTTTCAAAGTCTTTGATTTAATTTGGAAAATGTAGAGTTACATTGGCTATCTAAGGTCTTTGCCATACCAGAGCCTATAGCTAGACGGTCCATGATGGCAAACATTCATTTGTTTACAAGAGTATCTAACAACCGGGGGACTGATTCTTTAAATCAAACTGAATGGTTAGCCTGATTCCTTGTGGGCTTAGCAGTGCCCTATCATTTAACCAAGTGTCATTATATGTGTTTTTTTAGTTTTAGGTCTCAATGGTGGTGCAGTTCGGTTGATGGATGAGATAGCCTAAAGAGAAGTAAGAAAGAAAAAAAGAACAATGTTCTTCCCATAGCCCAAAGTGACAGAGCAGATCAGCTCTCCTAAATTCCCTGTCCATACAGCCATTGTGATCAAGGTGATTGATGAAGAATCCTACCAGCTCTGAGCTGCTTAGGTGTCAAACTGATAGGAAAAAGCAGTACTCACTGTGTTCCTGCAAACAGCTTTGAGAGGTCAACAGCTAACATCTCTACAATGAGATGTGGGCTTCTGTCCTTCAGATCCACGTAAGTGCTTGTCAGTTTTTGTTTGTCATGAGAATTTGCGTCATAGGCAGTCCCCTTTAAAACGCAGATCACCGCGCGTTTCATCTTCCATAACTACTTTTTCAAAGTCTTCAACTGAGCTCTGCTAATGAATATAGGTATGTTAGTGCAACTGAGAAATTATGACACCCTTTTTGTTGTTGTTGTTGTGGTTTAGCTTGCAAACACTTCTTACTGGGTGTATTTTGTGAATTATCCTGCTCCCAGTGGTAGAGAGCAGGCTTGTTTCCTTTCTACCCCATAGTCTTCCTTCCCAAGAGAATGTGTGTCTCCCAACAGCCTGGGTGATCATAATTGCCACTCAAACATGAGTCCCCGTGAAAACTGAAACCAAAGAATAATGGAAAGGATAGATAGATGGACTGTATACAACTTATTTTTAGGTCTTATGTTAGTAGGCTCCAAGCATATCATAATAGTGATGCTTGAAGAAAAGGCTTTTATTTCTCTTTATGTTATAAAAATGGATTTTCTGGTGAATAATTAGTTGAAACCTAAGATAGGTTAACATGGAACCAAAACCAGATAGAGTTGTAAGAATATATCTAGTGAATTTATAATCATCTTAAACTTGATAAATATTTAAACTCTAAAATGTCATATATTCCTGATCATTGACCTAAAGATTCTTGGCAAGAGAGTTCTTTCTCTATTTAAAATTGCTTGTCCCTTGGTTGAGCTGGAAGGAGCAGAAAAAAATAAAAAAGATGTCATTACTATGATCTGAGACTGGGAAACTTCAGGCTCCATAAATTTGTTTTATTTGATTTAGATTAGGCAGTAGATAATGTAACTGGACACAGTTGACAAGAAATTATTTTTTATTTAAAGAAGTATTTAAAGAGGGACAAGCTCATTAAAGAAAATTTAGGGGGAAAATGGAAACGGAAATAGAACATGCAAATACACAAAGAGTTCTAGCACCCAAATTACAGGCAATATGTTGCTAGCATTTTAGTATTGCTATTTAGTCTTTTTGAATGTGCCAAGATTTTTTTAAAAATATAGTTTCCAATCATTTTATATATACTTTTAGAAATCCTGATTATTTAGTCTAACATACCACGACACTTCTACATTATTACACGCTCTTCACAAACTGAATAATGATATATTCTCATAAGTTCTGTTTAAAGACACTGTTCATTGCTTACTGAATATTCTTTCCTCCACGGCACCCTTGCTGGAAAAGCCCCAATTTGTTCAAGAGCTTATCCCTTTCTTACACGATTTAGGGAAGAGTAATGTTTTCCCTGAAATACTTTGAATTGGATTTCAATCAACCATAATGTTCTTGTAACTTTGTCTGTTGATTGACTACAAGATGCCATGTTAACCATTTATGTCCAATGAAATTAAGGGGAGGCCTGTTTTGCTAGGAATACATCAAGCATTCAAACACTTGGGCTATTGTCTGGCCATTTTCAGGTGCTAAATAAATAATTGTTGAATGAAAGGGTTTTTCATTCAAAATAAGAATTCACTGGAAGGGATTGTTCTTTCTGAACATGGCTGTGTCCGGATGTAATGGCTGGACCCACTGCAGCCACCCAGCTACCAGAGTGAGGATGAAGTCAACCACTGAGAAGCCAGACCCAAGAGGCTGCAAGGAGTAGAGCACAAGCCAGCCTTGCAGAACTCTGACTTCTGGATTTCTTGAGATAATAAATGCCTTTCTTGTGTAAACCAATTTGAATTCAGAGTTTCTATCATTTACTGCTGAACATGCTATCTTATATCAGATACCACATTTTTAAAGTAATGCTGTTAAAAGAGTTTAAGAGATCTTTATTTGGTCATCTACCATTACAGAACATAATAGTTTTCTTGCTAGATTTAATAAAGATGTGGATGCTGATTTTTAAGAGATTATACTAATGGGACACACAGTTCAATAACATTTAACAAATTATGGTAAAACATAATGATAGATATTGCCGTAGTACACCTATCACCAACTGGTGAACCTTTCCAGAGTAGCAGAGAATTCTGAATCTCACCTTATGCTGTCTTCAAGGTTGTGCATAGAACAAGTTTATCCTTCATTATCTCAATTTCAGTACCAAGTTTCGAAAGTCATGGTGATTATCTATGGCTGCATCGCAAATGACCCACAAATTTAGTGGCTTAGAGCAACGCCCATTGTATTGCTCTTCATAGCTCTGTGGGTTAGGAATTTGGGAAGGCTTTAGCTGGGTGGTTCTGACTAGGGGATCCTATAGTCAGATGGCGGCTGGAGCTAACAGTGGCAGGGGCAGGGCCACAGCAACAATCAGCTAAATGCTACTTGAAGGTCTTGCTCTCTCCACATGGTCTCAGGGTCTCTCCTTCTGATCTCTGCTCTGGGCTAGTTTGGGTTTCCTCAACAACATGGTGACCTCAGCAGTCAGACTGCTTACCTGGCAGCCAATGATTTCAAAAGAGAAGCAAACCAAATGGGAGCTACATTGCCTTTTATGATTTTTTAAAAAAGATTTTATTCATTTATTTGACAGAAAGAGAGAGATCACAAGTAGACAGAGAGACAGGCAGAGGGGGAGGAGGAAGCAGGCTCCCTGCTGAGCAGAGAGCCTGATGCGGGTCTCTATCCCAAGACCCTGAGATCATGACCTGAGCTGAAGCAGAAGCTTAACCCACTGAGTCACCCAGGCGCTCCTGCCTTTTATTATTTAGCCCAGAAGTGCCACAGCATTATTTTTGTTTCATTTTATTTTGTTTTTGCAAGTGATCCACAAGCCTTCCTAGAATTAAGGGGAATGGAATTACACTCCATCTTTTGATGGGTGACTTCTAGAAGTGCATCTGACTCGAGAGATACGGTGGTGGCCATCTTTGGGAAGTAAAGTCAGCCACAACCACTCAAGATCTTTCTGGGAGGCTTGTCTTTCTTGTTTCTTTTTTTCTTTTATGTTTCTTCCTTTTATGTTAATTTTACCATTTTCTTGTTATATCTAAAATCTGTGGAATGACCAAAGCTGTTAAGTCCCTCTCAGAATTAAGGAAGTAATTCTTTCTTTCCCTGCAGTTCCAGAATCACTGACCCTTTCTTGACAAGGGTCAAACTACATTCAGAAGGTGAAATAGGAGAGAAAAATGGTGTTTAAAAAAATGAGAGTTTGTGAAAAGAATGATATGTTTCAGTATGAGTAACGAGTGTCAGGCATTGTTAAAACCAAAAATATTGAGATTGAAAGTAAGCAACAAACAAGAGGGAAATATTTTTTAAAGCAAATATTTATAACAGTGGTTAATTTTCAACCTGCAAAAATTTGTGTGATATGGCTGATAATATACATTATTTAATGAAGCTATGCATTTGATTAATGATCTAAATGTTTATAAAGAAAACATTACAGTAAATTAGAAGTATATATTAGAAATAAGGAAGACATAGGGCACCTGGTTGGTCAGTTGATTAAGCATTGAACTCTTGGCTTCAGCTCAGGTCATCATCTCATGGGTGGTGAATTGAGCCACCCTCATTGGTCCCCATGCTCAGCTTGGAATCTGCTGGAAATTCTCTCCCTCTGTCCCTCCTCACACTCACTCTATCTCTCAAATAAACAAATATTAAAAAAAAAAAGAAATAAACAAGATCTAGAAACACACAAGATTCTTCATGAGAATCACCCAGTATTTTGTTAGGAAAAATATGAAGCTATGTTTAGAAAACCAACTCAATCTTTCAAGATACCACAGAAAAATTGGAACAAAATGAAGTTCTAGAGGTGATGGTAACATCCCACCTTGTGCGGAACAAAATGAAGTTCTAGAGGTGATGGTAATGTCCCACCTTGTGCGGAACTAAAGCAAATATAATGTGCTCTTTTTGGTGGAATTTCCTTGCCCTGTGACTCTGTGGAGGCCATGCTTGCTATGTTACTGTATCTAGAAAAAAAACATAAATCTAATTTCGGAAGTGTTTCTAAGTAATGTACCTCTTCTGGGGAGATGCCAGAGGGTGTTACATTGTACTTCTCTTTGAGTCAGCACAACTTGGGGACGTCTTTCTTGGGGACAAGACTTTACTTTGTTTCTTCCTGAACGTGTAGTTCTTAGTCAAGCATTGTGTTATGAACATAATGTCTTTCATTATCTGTCTCTCCCATTTGACTATGTGGACATGAAATCAAGGGGGTTGTTCCTGTCCGGCACTCCTTGCAGAATGAATGAACAATGTTAGTCATGTTTTATTCACAGAAAATAAGTGTGTGTGTGTAACATATTGGAAGAGTAGTTATGTAGAAATTGAACCTGCTTTGATAGGTCTATAGCACAAAGTTAGACCTGGTGTGGCTGTATCAACAAAACAGATTCCAAATTGTTACAAGAAAGATCTGTTAAAAAACACAAGCTTGGCCACCACGGCCAGGTTGCCTTAATATGTGATGAGCCTCTGGGAATGCAAATACAAGCAGAAACCACATGACTACCTCTCAGAGATAGGACAGAATGAATTCTTGTTCTGGGTCAACAGTGAGATTGAACAAACTTTAAATTCCGTTCTAACACTATGAATCTAATCCTAGTGAGATATCAATTCTAAATAGAGTGGATAAGGAAAATTAACCTTGTTAAGCACACTGTAGACAGACATTGCTTTAGCCATGGAAGATGCAGCCTTAATCAAAGCAGAAAAATCCCTGTCCTCATGGAACTTAGAATCTACCAAGGGAAATGCTTAATAAACAAACTTTAAAAAAATCCTGATAGTTTAGTTTTAGATCGTGGTTAGTCCTTTGGGTGGGGGAAAGCTAGGCTAGTGTACAAAGAGTGACTAGGGTTGGGGACAAATAACATTAGATGAACCAGCACACAAGGAAACATTTATGTCTCATATAATCTGATTATATTTTAGTAGCTTTTTTATTAAAAACAAATATCTAGGATATAGTTAGTACTGGCACCTCAAAATTAACATTGTCTTGGAAAACCCTGGTTTTCTGTGTTATGTGAATGCCGAAGAAGGGAGACACATACCCTGATCTGCATAACTTGCAAGCATTTAAGAAAGACAACTATGTCATTAATGAAATAGTTCAATAGTAAAATTGGGTTGTTGGTAGTAAATGAGAAGCATAGGGAGTAAGTATTATAGGATATAATCAAAGGGAAAAATAACATAGTCAGGAGTGATTTGGAAAGATGTGGAAATTAAGAGGACTCTAACAATGTAGAATTTTACAGTAAAATCATCAGAAAACCACATGTTCAAATTACGGTTAACACGATAATAGGATGCCTATTACAGGCCCACGTATTTGATCTTGTTACAAATTTCTGACATGCTTCTGCATGTAAAATATATTATCGTGAGCGCAGGGCCCATTAATATGTGCAAATGTTCATGTAGCAGATGGCATCTCACTGTATAAACATTATCAATGCAGATATTAGCGGCTAAAACGTTATCTATTTCGTGTACCTACTTCTATAACATGGGCCCAGAGGATTGCTTAATTGTGAAGGTTTGTGATATACGATTCTCATCTCTCTCTCTCTCTTTTTTTTTTTTTTTTTTTGCCCAAAGAGAGGAATCTTGAAAGACTTCATGCCTAACATGACTGTGTATGTGTGTGTGTGTGTGTGTGTGTGTGTTTTAAGATTTTATTTATTTATTTGACAGAGATCACAAGTAGGCAGAGGCAGGCAGAGAGAGAGGAAGGGAAGCAGGCTCCCTGCTGAGCAGAAAGCCTGATGTGGGGCTCGATCCCAAGACCCTGGGATCATACCTGAGCTGAAGGCAGAGGCTTTAACCCACTGAGCCACCCAGGCGCCCCATGACTATATGTTTGTTGTAATAATTTATCTTACTGTTTTCTCTCAAACAAGGATAGATGCATATTGGAATTTTATGTTCTCTTTTAGGAGGAAATAACTGATGTTGGGGGGATAAAAGAAAGGTATTTTGCATTCATTCATTACTATTTATTCGTTCAAAAAAAGTCATTGAAATCCTACTGTGTGCTGGATACAGAAATTAAAGGCCAGCAAAAACTGATGTCATCTTTTTTCCTCGGACCTGGGCAAACAAGGAGAGAGCTCAAACCATAGGTAGGTCGGGTGTTACAAGTAAAGAAGTTAGGTTCCTTATTTGAAGAGCCCTCAAAAAGTGTATTCTGGGGCTGCTGCGCCTGGGTGGCTCAGTCAGTTAGACCTCTGACTCTTGGTTTAGGCTCAGGTTCATGATCTCAGGATCCTGAGATGGAGGCCCTCGTCAGCCTCCCAGCTCAGCAAGGAGTCTGCTCCAGATTCTCTCTCTCTCCCTCTGCTTCATCCCCTGCTCATGTGCCCTCTCCCTCTCTAAAATACATAAATAAATCCTTTTAAAAAAGTGTATTCTGGAACAAAAATTATTAGTTTTTATGAAAAAAAGAATGTAGGTGTGTTTAGGAGGAATGTGAATACCAGCATTTATTACTGGACATACTGAATTGTTTTTATTCTAAAATGTTCTGAAATTAACTGGATTTCCTTTTTCCCAATTCTCTGTTAAGAAGGAATTTCTATTTTCAGAACACTTGGAGAGAGTGTGTTGATACATAACATAATTGAAACGGTGAATTATTTAGTATAGAATTTTTAAAAATCTCTAAAAGGAAAAAAAAAAGACCTCTCTGGTTTCTATTATTTAATAAACATTCCTAAAATGAACTGTGCTATAAGAACAGAGCAGTGTTTTGTGTTATTGGTAAAAATGTTTTCACTTTCAAAAATTCTTTCAAGATTCTCTTCCATTTATGGGAAATTTCAACTTTTCATGAATAAAGTAACAGAAATGATTTTGTGTCTTTGACGGATCGCAGTGGCATGGGGGAATCCTTCCCATCAACACTACTGGGCATTCCCGAATATTGCAGATGTCTTCCTGGAAGTTCATTCAGCAAATTCACAATCAGTATGAATTCAACCTCCTGCACGGTGCAAATGGCACAAGTGAGAAAGACCAATAACCAATCCAGTGGGAGCAGCTAGCTACCTTATACCCTAATTTAACTTAAAGCTCTGGGGAAACGTGGAACAACCAAGGGCTCATCTCATGATACCGTTGCTGATTTGCCACTCCAGAAGGATTTATGAAACACTGAAACGATGGGGATCTATCTTTCCATGTATCAGCAGCATTCTCTAGTCTGAGTGTCCCACTGCCTCTTGGACGAAGACAACAAAAAGGCACCAAGAAAACAGTGTAGCACTGAAACTTTGCTCCTGTACACTGAGCAAAATGGGGGTTTGAAGCAATTACCAGGATATGGTTGGAAAACCACTAACAATTTTCTTACCCTTTGGTCAATATTTTAAGGAATATAAATAACGCAAATGCTGTCTCCTTCCTTCTACTTTAAATATGCAGCAACGGGAACCAAATGCCGCATTAATTCCTAGCTTGGGTTGTTGAGATTCAACAGTAAAAATAAAAGCTTTGTGTCATTCTCATATGGTGCTGTTTTTAAAAATTATTTGAGGGACATATTAAAATAAGATGAAATACCTTGGAAAAATCCACTTTGTGAAATATCAGTATTGCTAACTTTTTAAAATTGTTACTGTAATTTACTTTGCATAGTTTAAGAAAAATTGATTTCATATAGTATAAATATGTTCCATTGTAGTAGGTGCTAGTGTGTTGTATCAACTTGGTGATTCCTTTGGACTATTTTAATTTTAAAAAATGGTATTCTGGGCTCAGAGGATATTACTTATCAATAGTTTTGCTCTATGAATAATCTTTTAAATGTGAATTAAGAGCTAAGATTACTGGCCAATTGAAAGCTTAATATCCTTTTGTTATCACTCTTGACCTTTGTTAAGAATAACCAAATTTCTTTGTGCATTTTTACTTTTTCATTTGCTTATTGGGAAAATTTAGGAAAGTTTCATTTTAATTCTGAAGACGTAATGTAACTTTACACGTAATGTAACTTTACACATAATGTAAAGTTAACTTTCTACAAATCAATTTTACGAGTATGAAACTATTTCTAGATACATTATCACTATTGTTTTAGAAACAATTGCTGAACTATGTTGTATTCCTCTTAGAAAAATATCTTTAATACAAAGAGTATTTAGTAAATGTAAATATGAAAGAGGACTCCTGGCAAAATTGTGAGGAGGAGGTGATTGGTTATGTAAAATGTCTAAAAGGAAAAATAAAAGAACTTTCACTTTTTAGTTTGCTTTTTTGGTCTTATAAAAGCCAGGAGGTGCTTCACAATAGCTTCTTATCTTCTGGCGCTCCTCCTTCTTGCCACCAGATGTCAGACTTTCACTGCAAATTTAAATTCCTTCATTGCAGAGCAGACACTCTTATCTTTTTATTTGTAAATGTTCGCTATTCTGAAATCATCTTTCAACTTCTACGCACGACTTAAAAACTTGTCTTTAATATGAGTTTGCAGATATTGAGTGTAGCTGTTTCAGGCATACTTTCGCAGTTTCTATGTAAGTATTCCTCTTTTGATTCACTCTTGGGAGTTTTGTACCTATTTTGTGACATCTACATTTATACATGCACATCAATAATACATCTCTTAGCTTTAAAATTACAGTGACACACATAACTGCCAAAGCAATAGGATTAGACTTAAAACAACATGCAGAAAAATGGAAAATTAAATTTTAATATCAAAATAGTTTGTTTTTTATTAAAAGAACCTTGGAAAATATTACTTAAGTACTACATTTTTTCACATAAAATGTAACTATTACAGAGGTGCCATTTTTGCACAAATATCCACAACATCTATGCCAAAATTCCTAATTTTCTCATTAGAGACAAAAGCACAATTTAGCATTTTAATGGGAAAAATTAAATATCAAAGTACTATACTTTCTTTGTATGTTGTATTTATGATTACTCAAATGAATGTTACTGAAAGATAAATTTATCCTGTCAGTGAGTTATGAAGTGTTGTGATATTGAAGTCATTTAGTACAAAACTTTATTTCAAGTTTTTACAAAATCATGTCTTTTCTGTGTATAATCCCAGAAATGTTTAAATAGAAACACAAGGAACAATACATAAAAATAATCAAAACTTCAGTACTATAGATTTTATGTGTAATTTAGAATTTAAATTTAATTAATATCTGATTTTATGTGATACAGAATCTAAATAATTTCAATAAGAATGTAATTGAAACAGGATAAGCCAGGAAAAAGTATATTCTGTTTGGATCATTGAAAATGTTTTAAAGACACATAAACCCTATCATAAACAAGGATTAAAGAGTGTCAGTAAATCGGTAAGGACACATAAATATGCCACTACAGTTTGTTTCTGACTTGCCATTTACAACAGTAAATTATAAAGTCACTACACAACTAGTTAAAGCAAATTAACAAAAGACAGTTATCTGAAAAGAAAGGAAAGGAAAAGAAAAGAAGAGCAAAAAGACTGCTGGACTGTGTGCATGGGAGAAATATCTTATTTAAACAGAATCTCCCTATGTATTAGAATACACAGCTCTTAACAGTGTATCAAAAATAATGAAGTTAATGTTTCTGTCTTCAGCTCTGTTACAACTTTACATTATTCTATTGTTCTCCCCAGTTGAAAATACCATGTTCCAAGAACTGCAAAAACTGACAATGGGTAGTCCTGATTTCTTCTGTGATAATCCCCAGGTTTTTTTTTTTTTTAATTTTTAAAGAGTTTGATTGAAATGAAAATATAAAAGCTACTTGTTATGTTTCATTGTTAATATAGTTATTACTCAATCACAAACATATTGCCATTTCATGAAATATGCTTTTGGAATCTTCCCCCTTTTACCATAAACTGGATATATTTATCAACGATTTTTACCTTTACTGCTGCTACTAGATGCCCTCTTTTTTTAAAGCCTCATTCAATCTGACCTCTTTTAATGAATATGCACATATTCCTTAGTAAGTGAATAAAACTTTGCTTTCACTTGATAGTAAGTACTTAATCCTCATTATTAAGACTATGCTGAAACCTTGAATACTTGTCAAAGATTCATTTTATAATCCTGAGGTTGGTTTGGCATTCAGTGATTTACGCAGGGGCTCTGCTTACAATAATTGATTCATTCCATACTTAAAACCCACTGATCTCATTACAATTATGCGAAGGCATTTTAGCTGTTGCAATTTAGACTTACACCAAAGAAGAATAGAAAGAAAAAAAGAAAGACAGAAAGAAAGAAAGAGAAAAAGAAGGAAAGAGAGAGAAAGGTACCCTCTACCCCCTTTGGATTTCTGCAACAAATGAAAGAATTAGGTCATATCATGTATCAAAATAAAATCCCAGTACTGACCTTTCTAGACTCAAAAGGTTGCCCTAGAAACATAAAATAATGAAACATATTTCACTTGAGCAATATTTGCATAGTTGAGAATGAAAATATTATCAACTTTATTATCTTCATGTACTTATTTTTCCATTAATAATTTTACAGGACTGAAGAAACTAAAACACAGTTTTCAACTGTCAATTCTAACATTTAAGTCAGTGTCTACAGAGAAGCTCTCAGTTCTAAGAACTTCAAAATATGAAATGTAGCATTTTAAACGTACTTGCTGAATATTATGGACATGCTGGCTTCTCTTCAAAGGTATATTCCATATTTCTTTATTTCATATAAAAAGCAGATCTATAAAAATAAATTCTATGGAATTATGTTCTATAAAAACAAATATGTATTTATAAAAGCAATTGATCCCATTACCTGCGCCTCAGAATACTATCCATTTTTTGGAGGCCTTGTTTAAAATGTAGTAGCTCTTAAAGAACACATGGAAGGAGCTTCTTTTCTATCCTAACAGTCTGAATATTTAAGAGGATAGAGACTAATTGGTGAAGGAACTATTGGTTATTAAAGGCAAACTAAAGTAGCATTTTTATTTCATAAATCATTTAAAGGCTATTAAGGGGAAAGGGGGAGTGTTGCACATCTCTTCCAGTTTTGTTCATTTCATTGAACTTTCATTATTGTTGCAATGAAAAAAACAATAATCATGGTTTATTAACATTGTAATTTTATCCACAGCAGAAAACATGTTTTATAAAATGAAAGGGATATTTTTACAAGAAGCATTCTCAAGCACTTACAAGGAACTACATGAAATAAATACAACAAAAATTAGGCTGAGTGTACTTAAAGTTTATTGCTTCTGAAACACACTCTTTAAGCTAATATAATCACTCCTGTGAATTACCACCACTAGCTGTGGGAGGGTATTTCTCTGGTGGGGGGAAAGAAAGAAACTTTGAGTTTTGCTGTCAACTGTGAATATTCTTGATGTGGCTGATGGGAGCCTTGATCTCCCAATCCTAATATCTTCAAGTGCAGGGAAATCTAATTCATTAACTTTTTCAAACGTTTTAAAAGTTTCTTTTCATCAGGGATCATTCTGACCTTCTTTATCCATACCACTCTAGAGATCAGAAATACAAATGATAATAATTGATACCCATTAGTTAGTAGCTCAGAAGCCCACTCTCTGTGACTGTACACTCTAAAGGCAAATTATCCTTGTACAAAACTATGCATATTTTAAATGAACTGTTATACACATGATACCATGATGACAAGTACTCTGGGATGAGTATAATATCATTTAAAAATGTTTTGATCTTAAAATGTGAGACAAAATATTTTCTAAAGTTTTGTTGGTAGCAAAATGTATTTTTAATTACCCTCAGAGAATTTGCTTGTCTCTCTTCTCTCCTTCATATATTTAAGTGAAATATTAAAAACAAAGCCAAATCTTAATAAATGATCAGTTTTCAGTACAAAAGATAATTGTTTTTCAAGTTATTTTGGAATTCTAGAGAACTAAATCTTTCTTAAACCTGCACTTGCATAAGCAAAAATGAATTACATACAAGCTTTTCCCCTAAATGATCCCTTAATAATTAGTATATAAAGAAAAATGCAATCTAAATAATCCAATGGGCAGTATAAGATACACTTATCAAGCATTTTTAGTCATTAACCAAAGCTATTTTGAATAATTATTTTATTCTCAATATTAAATAAAAAGATTTAGTTAATATGTTATAAAACAATCATTTTATAAGCCAAATGATGTAATATGTAGGATTAACAAAAACAAAAGGGGTTTTTATGGCTCATATTTGAAATAGATTGGAATTTTGGGAAGACAGTAAACAGATAATTTAAAGATTAAGACAAATGAAGAATATATTTCAAGGTTACCTATGCTTTTGAGCATTACTGAATTTTCTAGACTTCAAATTTACATTTGTATTTTTTTTTGTTTTTGTTTCACAAAGCTGTATATATTCTATCCATCAAAGGGGAGGGATACATACATTGGAATTTTTTAAACCTTTAAAACAGAAATTATAAATGATTACTGTTACTTTCCTTAGCTGATGATAAATGACTTCATTAAGGAGCAAGAAAATAATAAACCTCAAAACTTTAAGTTTTTAAAATAAAAAAGTTAGAATTATCTAGAAAATCAATTTTGAAGGGCAATATTAGTAAGAATAACTCTAGACATCTGTTATTTTAGAATTGAATCCGTAAGAGGTGATCTTATGTAGGGATAAATATTCAAAAATTACCTAATTTCCCATTAGCTTTGGCAGTCCCTTTTGTCTCCTATTTCCAAATTTTATATACTTCAATATGTTTTACTGAAATTATAAAACACAAAACATTGTCCTTAAACAAATATATAATATACTAGTCAAGCAAACATTTCAAACTGCACCAATACTTAAGATGTCTCTGGAAAAAAAAATAGAAAAAATTTAAAGTTAAATCTTGAAAGATTTGCATTACAATGAGCTTGCATTGACTAAAAAATGTATTCACTACACATTTTTATTTTTAATGTTTTGTTGAAATCGAAGACATCTATACATGGACTTTTGTTACTCCTGTAGAAAAAATTTCCCCCTTTTCAAGAATAACTGATAATCAGAAATCCCTCTCCCTTCACTTCTGAGATTACAACCATTAATAAACATTTGTGTGCCAACAGATGTCACCAAGCAGCACCAGAAGTAAACCAGTACTTCACAAATTCTGGATTATGTTCTCACTTTGCACTACATTTCCTCTTTCCACTCGGTTGTATTTCTCCCACTTCCCTGGTTTATTTTTTTAGTCACACCTTCTCAGACCCTTCCAAAGAACCATGCTGGTTATGAGTACAAACACTGGGTAAAGAAATTTTCTGTAGCCAGTTGGTAAGAATATTGATTTATTTTGGGTGCTTTTACAGGTCATTCCACCATTTTCTTCACATTTGCTCCTCACTTAGGGCACTTACCTCCCTCCCCTCCTCTCTCATTTTTCTGATGATTTCCCACAAATCAAACATTAAGCCCCTCGAAGGACCACTCCCAGACTTCCTTCTGTAGATGGGTACATTGACTTCAAGAATTGAGTTTCTCCTGAGCTTGGCTTTGCCGTTGGGTGTCTTCACAATCTCTTTGCCTTGGGAACACTTGTGTTCTTCTGTTTCTGTTTCAGTCCCCATCATAATGCCAAATAAGGTGGCAGTGTGTTTTCCCCATAACTCTAAGTCCAAATAATGCTTTGTGTTCTAATACTATTTCCTAACCAGAGTTTTAGAGAAAAATAATACGCAGAGAGTAACCCCTAAAGATGGTTTAAATTTTTTTTTTCTCATTTGCATAGCAAGATTTAATTTCTATCCTTTAAATATGACGAATTGCTGAGATTTTCTCCAGTTAATGCTTTTAACAGCTCCCAATAAACTTCATTAATCAGGCAAGCTCGAGGCCCAATGTGTAGCCTGGAAGCAGCTAATTTGCTTGATGAGACCCCGACTTTGGTGAATAAACAGGTGGATAATCTGAGGGCTTTATGGCCTTAATTACAGTCTAATCAGTTCAGCGGTTGGCGGGCAAAAAAAGAAAGAAAAGGGGGGGGTAGCTCAAAGCGCTTCTCCTACACTAGGAGATAGGCACCTCTTCCTAAGACACCTCAATTACTGTTTCAGTTTATTGTGCCCGTCTGTTTTTCTCTTTTCCCATTCTCAGGTTTTTCTGTCTCTGCTCGGTTTCCTCTTCCTTAACCTCTATTTCCTCCTGCTTCTTTTTCGCGGTCTTGGCGCTTCCCCTGGAACCGGCCCGCGTCCCCCCGTCTCCGGCTGCGCACCTCGGCGGATACCGGTTTCCTCTTCTCCTCGGGCGGTGGGGTCCCTTTGCCCCCCTCTCGGCGGCGTCTCCCCCTCCCTCGCCTCCCCGCCCTCCCCCTCCCCCGGCGCCTCCCGCCCCCCGCTCCCCGCCGAACATCCTCCCTGTCACCCGTGGGCCGCCTGACAAATCACTTCAAGGGCAGCCGAACTTTGAAGGACAGGACAAAGCTCCGGCATATGGTCCGATCCCCAGATGTTTGTCTTTCCTCCTCCTCCGCGCCCCGCGCTCCCCCTTCCCGGGGTTCGCGGGGACCCCGCTCGCCGCAGCCTTCTCCGCGCGCCCCGCGCCGCCCCCCACCGCCAAGTTCGGCGCCGAGTGCGAAGTAGCTTAATTTTCCTTCGCGTCTTTTGTCTCCCCGGCCGCCCTTTCCCGCTGATGAGTGGGGGGCGGGCGAGCTTTCTGGGAACCTAGTGACTTGTGCTTAACGCTGCAGTTAAAGGAAGGCTCCCGGTCAGTTCACACGACGTGGGGTGCGGAGGAGGGACCCCCGAGAGGCGGGCGGAGGTGGCGGGGGCTGCGCGGGGACCGGGTGCGGCGGGACGGCCCAGGGCCCCCCGCGAGGCGCCGTCCCAAGGCGCCTTCGCCTTCCGCGACCCCGCGGGGGTGGGGGTCCCCGCGCCGCGGAGAGCGGGGGGCCGCGATCCTTGCCCCCCCCACCCGCCCCGGGGCGCGCCGGCACCCCCCGGCCCCGGCACCCGGGAAGCCAGCCTCCCTCGGCCGGCAGACCAACTCCGCGGCCGAGCTGGGGCGGGCGTGATGGGGGAGACGACCCCCCCTCGCACCCCCACTTTGGGCGCAGGAAAAGCTGTCGCGCCGTGGGCGGCGGGGAGGGGACCGGCCCGGAGCGCGGGGACCGTCCGGGCTCGACCCCGGCCCCCTGCCGGGGAAAGTGCGCCACGGGCTGGGGAGGAGCGAGCCGGGCGAGGGCGGGCGGCCTCCGCGGGGCCGGCGCCGGGGCTCGGGCAGGCAGCTCCTCGCCCCCAGGTCGGACCCGCCAGACCTCCCACCCGGTTCCCCCGGCGGGCTTGGTGACCCGATGCTGACCGAAGAGGTGCGGGGCTGCGGGGGCGCACGGCTGGCCGGGACAGTGCGGGGGCGAATTGTGCTTCAGTGAGCGCAGGTGCCCCGTAGTTTACTTTACCGCCGCCCCCCCGCCTCTACCCGCTCCGTAGTGACAGATCCGGAGCCCCCAGAGAAAGTCACGCCCCCCCTTGCCCAGTCAGCCGCGAGGGGTCAACAAAGGCTTGGAGGGCGGCTGGGAAGGGTCTCCGCGCCGGAAACAACGTAGACGGCACGCGGGGGTCTGCGAACGCGTCCCCGCGCAGCCCGGTGTCCTGCGACCCGCCAGCCCTCCGAGCGCGGCGGCCGCTTTATTTCTCCGTGATTGTATTTGCCTGCCCTTCGAGAAGGTAGAAGGCAATGCGAGCGCACAGGAAAAAAGAGAAGAGCCCTCGGCAGTCCACTCTCTGCCACAACATGTGGACAAAAATGGACAAAAATGGAAATTCTAACAGGAGAAACTGAGTTTTCACATGCAGATTTGTGGCTTTTATTGTTACTGTTCTCACTCCTTCCCTCCCGCTCTCCTCCTCGGTGGGGAGAGTTTTCAATTAGTGTGATGGGTTTGGTTTGGTTTTGTTGGTTGGTTTGGTTTGGTTTGGTTTGGTTTTTACTTTTCCCTGCCCTCCAACGTTCTTTAACAGGCACTCTTAGTATTTTAACTAAAGTATTCATTTAGTCACTTAAGAAACCCGAACTCGAATTATGTGAAAAATGGACACAATAAAATATACTACCAATACTTTTATTCCTGGATAGTAGAAAATACTTAAACGGCTCTACACAGGAGGATCGACTCAAATATTAAACGTCGTAAAATAGGCACTTGATGTTTCCACCACATACATATTTTCGAAAAATGGCTGAATTAGCAGAAAATTAACTGAACTGTACGTACTGTAATTTCAAGTTCTTAACATTAGGGCACTTACCCAAGCCGTTTAAATAACAAGATTATGACATGAAATCAGAGTTTTCCCAAAAACTGCAGACGAGCTTGAAAGGTGAAAAAAACATTTTTTTTCCCCTGCTATCCTAAATTAGGTTCTATTATACAGTCTTTTGGGGACAATGGGTGAGCCTTGACCTTTTGTTCTTTTTCTTTTATGAGATAATAAAGGACCAAGCGGCTGTTTTGCGACTGGGTGAGTAAGACATCGCCAGAACAGTCATGGTCAGCATCCTCTACTCATAACTAAATTGCAGCTTAATAATATTGCCTAGTGTACTGCCTGGGTACTCTCACCCACCTGAGCGGACCGAGCCATTTTGCTGCCTAATTTCTCTTCGGTGGTATGTCTTCCTCATCAAAATGCATTATTATTTCTTTTTCCAAATACAATGGGAATCCCTCCTTCCCCGCCCCCAAGTTCTGAAAATTCTCAAACCCGCCCTGGAGAAATACAAATGCACAAAGCGACAGGCGAAGCCGGCCCTGTGTTCAGCACTCAATCATCTCCTGTCACAGGTGCAACCACTATGCATTATCCTGCCATGATTGATAGAGTGGGTTCGTGCAGACTGGGGGAGCTTGGGAGGCTCAGATGGGGTCCTGTCATTTGGGCTCCATTTCATGCTACCTGTAGGGAAAAGGAAATCCTTTGCAGGGATTGGCTGTTTAGTGAGTTTTAAGTTTTAGTTCTTCATATATACTAGAAAGGTCATATTTTCTAAAAGTTAAATATAGGTTTAAGCTTTATCGTAGCTGTAAACTTTCTGCTGGGCAAAAACAAAACAACCAAACAGTGAATTGTGACACAATGGACTTGATCGCATGTAAAGTTGACACGTTATAGAAGTAAGCCACAACCTAATTTCCCGAAATTGTGTTAAAGTCTATAAGGTTATTTCCCTCAAGTCTTAGTCTTTACACATACAGAAAAACCCCAAGCATGTTTGATTTCTACCCCCAATGTCTTAAGTGTACCACAACCCAATATTGAGATTGATGTCTATATAACACGGTTTAAAAGTGTACTTATATCATGTGAATCACTTGACTAGACAATGAATTATGTTATTATATGCCCTTCAATAATATGCCAAAAATAGAGAATATCACAGTTAAGCAGAAATTTTCATCATTATAGATTGTAGCTGTGCTTCATTTTAACTGGGGACCAGATTTTTTAGTTTGCTTTTGCTATGATCAGTCAAGATCTTAACTAATTAATGTAAGATCAAAGTTGACAACCATCTCACCAGTGTTATGTAAAACTGTAAAATCCTCTAGGTCCTTCATTTCTTTTTGAGATGGCTAAAGGCAAAATGATTTGCATAAGGAGGTCTCAGATTTTAAATGTAAAACTTCTTTCATTGGGATTATTAAGTGGCTTTCAATGATGTCTACAGATGTTCATGCACCCACTGCAATGCTTTTATATTTTTCCTTGTGACTTTTATATACAGCCTGATAGACTGATTAAAATGATAGAATAGGAGTGGGGAATACAATGGCCTTTAAAATCTTCTCTTTTTTGGACACCATAATATTCATTTAGATCAACACATCTGAATTTCATAATTGTAGTAAACAATATTAAATTTCTCCTAGAA
Source organism: Taxidea taxus jeffersonii (assembly GCA_003697995.1). Classification (NCBI taxonomy): domain Eukaryota; kingdom Metazoa; phylum Chordata; class Mammalia; order Carnivora; family Mustelidae; genus Taxidea; species Taxidea taxus. Next base: position 103,923 of record ML110562.1, read on the forward strand.
ATTTGCCAGCTAAATTATGTTCTCAAACATCAATTCATGCTTAGTGTATTTTTTTTTAAACTGGCAAATTATCTATCTACCTATCTATATAATTTGACAGTATATTTGCCAATATAGATAGGTAGAGATATGTATATACCTATCTATATATATAGACACTTAGCAGATAAATTTCTTTCTAGAAAAGAGGCCTGCACCTATTAAGAACTTTTGTTTTCGTATTTCCGTTATTATAGCAACAATCTGGCATAGCACAATAGTTTAAAAATCTGATGGCCCAAATATCAATCATTTGGAGTAAATGTTTATATAACAATATTTATAAATATGTATTGATAAAAGGTAATTTATATTGCCATTTTCTCTTTTTTGTAAAAATTGGGGGGCGCCTGAGTGGCTCAGTGGGTTAAAGCCTCTGCCTTCGGTTCAGGTCATGATTCCAGGGTCCTGGGATCGAGCCCCACATCGGGGCTCTGCTCAGAAGGGAGCCTGCTTCCCCCTCTCTCTGCCTGCCTCTCTGCCTACTTGTGATCTCTGTCTGTCAAATAAATAAATAAAATCTTTAAAAAAAAATTGCAGTGAAAGGGGGCATAAAATCCTAAATGTGTTCTAGTAAGCTTTCAATGACTAGAAAATTAATGAACATTATTTAAATAAACATAATGCTGAGTAAATGCATAGATTCCTGCATTTAAGGATATAATGTAAGTAACTATAAACAATGTCAACTACTGTCTTTTAAAAAACTGTACGTTAGTTTCGTGTGAAATGTTGAAAAACAGAACCATCTCTGCCCTCTGCCCCAAGGATTTTAAGTATTATTTGGAGGACCTTGAATATCGTACCTATGAGGATAGTCCATTTTAAGGTGCTAAAATACAGAGACGCAACTTTAAAATGCATATCACTTTATTGTAATTAACGCTAAGTTGTACTAGATTCATAGATAATTCTATTCATTTGTTTTATGTTAACCATCACACAAGACCTGTAGTTTTAAAGTGTTCTTGATGTAGAACATGCCTTTAGTAGGTCATTTATTATTTTAAAAAGAAAAATGTTCTCTTCCTTATATTACAATATCACGACGTTTAGGTTCTTATTCAAGAAGAAATAACTTGTGTGTATACATAGAAAGGTGCTGTTTTCTTAAATACCAGCGAATTTCAGTTCTGTTTTGAAATGCATTTGTGACTTACCAATAAAACAGATACAGATTGAAAGATGGTTGCAATTCAATGAAACGGAAACTTGGTGAGAGGGTGAAGGAAACCTTGGCATTGGATACCTGTGTCTGTCATTTTCACACTGAGCTTTTGACAATCTTGTTGAAATCTAGACCGGGACCCGAACATTGAGAAGCCAAAACGAGATAGCACACAGTTCACCTCTTTTTGTCTTTATAAATATATGATATGCTCAAAAGCAGACCTGAAGCTGTTGCCGTGGCCACTAGGTGAGTCAGGCGAAGAGCCAGAAGCTGGAGCAAAGGGACATTTTCATCATCTTCCCTGCAGACTGTGGCGAGGCCACCTCAGAAGGAAGAGAAATGGAGAGTTTTCTTCAATGAATAAAAGTCTCTATACGTTTCTGTTTTCCCTCTCAACACACACACACACACACACAAACATACACCACTGGCATTCTTCCAAGAATAATACCATCATGCCACATGGGTGGGAGTGAAGAAAGAAAAAAAATGTTCCATAAAAATCTGGAGATTAAAAATTGATTTGGGTGAGCTTGAATAATGTAGCTCCATTTTCTGTTTCCATTTTTGCTTCTTGTGGGATGCAGAAAGAGGTTGTCGGATTGGTCCTCCCGCAGCACCTTTTTGCTGCAAGCTAGGATGATACATTTCAGAATAAATCTCCAAGTGGGTTGAGTAAGCTAGTTAAGTAAACCATACCCCAATTTAGCTCTCTACTGGAAAACCACAGTTCTTTACTTCCAGTTGATCTAAGTGCAGCTATGTTTTGTTTAATATTTCAGAGCTTCTGATTCTTCATGGCTTACAAGATAAGAGGTATTGTTCACATACCTTGCTCATGTAAATTTATGAAGACTGGCATATAGATGTGTTAGTACTAGGGTTAACATACACAGGAATATTTCTCAAGTAAAGACAATATAATTAGTAATATAGAGTACAAAAAGATGGGGCTCAAGTGCCTGTCTAAGAAAAATACTAACACATAACCAAGTCCATGGAACTCAAGGCATAAATTCAGAATATTAACCTTACTATTTTCTTTTCAGCTAAAGAGTAATGTAGAAAAATTGCTAGAGCTACAATTCTAAATTGTGTAGAGAAGTTGAATAAAATCAAAAGCATGTAGGTGGGAATGTGATTTTTCAGTGATATCGTTGGAGCTCACTTGTCTTAGATGGCAGAAAGACTGAAAACACGTAAGTATGTAGTACCATGTGCTCATGTCCCATCAGCTGGAGCCTCCCCTCCAGACCTCTGGAACCAGATTCTTCAAAGGTGGGGCCCAGGTATCTCTATTTTAACAAGCACACAGGTAAATCTGAGGTACAGTAAAGTTTGAGAACTCTATCTTGGAGTGTGACAAGCTGTTTTGTCTTTCTCAGAAATGCATTTTCCCAAAATAGTTTATACTTTAAATATGCTAATATCAGAAGATATGTCTTATATAAGAAGTCAGACTGGTTAGAAAGTCTTGGAAATTTTGAGCCTGTATCTAAATTAAGTTTATAGACTATATAATGTGCTGAAGTTGAAGTCTTTAAAGTTGAGATGATGTACGAACTTTCTGGTATGCATAATGTATAAACTTTCTGTATTAGTATTACTAGCATGAGGCACAGATGTGTTATGTCGTTATGGCTAAATGCAGTAGTTGTTTGGGTGTTCTGGTTTTAACGACTATATGGGTAACCCTAAAGTCCCTGACTGGCCATGTGAAGATCTTTTACCAGCCTGTTTCTCTTCGAGGTAGGAGAGCAGCACAAACAGTGGAGAAATAAAATAATCTGAGTAGTGATCATTGTGGGACCGGAAGAATAAGTGGCATTTTTGGGAAACACCTTAGCTGTTGAGTCAAGATTGAGATGCCCATGAGAGCATAGATGGTATGACCTAGATGTGGTCAACACATCTATGTGGCATAAAAGTCTGGTGCAAATCTGCTTAGAGAGACCTGAATCACCTCCATTGCCTATAAATCTCCTTCTTGTTGGAGGAGATGACTGTGACTTCTGTCCTGTCATCCAAAGGACCACTGCCTGCCCGTGGAGTCAGGAGGCTCTAACACAAGTGGTACCACCTCCTGAGAAGAGGATGAGCTTGTCATTCGGGAATGAAACCAAGAGTGTGTATTAAGTGTCGACTCTGTACCAGCACACTGTGAGGTATCAGGAAGAAACACAGAAGACTCCAAGGAGCCCGTGGTACCCTCAAGAATCTTTTGACTTTGTTGAAGAGAGGATAGTTGCTGATTCAAAGAAGGGAAAGCCAAAAACAAGTAGGGTTCTATTTATCATAAATGCAAATTGAGCTCAAAGAAGATGGTGTCCAGTTGCAAGTAACAGAATCCTTGAGAAATGGACTAAAGGTCATAGGTGAATACTCAGCTGCATAGACTTTGGACTGGCACCAGAAAGGCCTGGGTATCTCAGTGATCATCAAATGTCCTGCTTTTCTTCCTTACCTTCAGCAATGTCAGTTTCATCCTGAGCCTGGCTTGCTCGAAGTCCCAAGATGTTTTCCAGAAGTCCCCTCCCTGTGCCTACATGTTTGTGCACAGGAAAAGAGTACATCTTGGTCCCAGTATTTTAGCAAAACCTCAAGGTCTGTATGCCTCTCCCTGAGCCAAATTTGCCATCAGGGCAATCCAGTGTATTGATTGGTTCTGCCCAAGGCTCAGATCCCACTTTTAGAGCCGAGGATGGAGCCTTGTCAAACAAGACCTGCCAAACAGAACGTGGGACTTAAGATGGAGGGAATGATGAAAGATGAGGAGTCAGGCAACACACATCTAACGGAAGGGGTGACTAAAGGCAGGAGTATTGAGGAATACTTCGTGGAAGAGCTGGCCCTGGGCTGGCTCTAGAGGGGAAAGGAGAGAATATTCCAAGCAGGGGGAAAGGAAAAGCAAGCACAAAGTCAAGAATAAGCATGGATAATGGGAACAATGAAGCATTCCTGACTGAACCACGCATTCAGGTGGGACAGTGCAGGAATTAAATTTGGTGTTTGGGGTTACCTTGTGCAGGAGAGACCAGTTTAGATTTTATGAGATAAGCAATAGGAACTATAGATTGGTTGAGTGAATGAGTCACAGGGTCAAAATACTCACTTACAGTATTTCGTTCTTTCTGAAACGAATTTCATGCACCCATTTTTTTTTTTTTTTTGAGCAATTCTGTGTGAGATGCTGGATATCCAGAGATGAAAAGCACAGATCCTGTGCTCAGAGATATGTTCCCAGCGTATAATCTAGGTCCATGTGATACCACTCCAAATGACCTCAGCATAATTTTACCCCATGAATGCATTTATTAAAAGTAGAAAAATATGATTTTCTCTTTTTCCAGAAAAGAATCCTATTTCCCGAATCTTTCGGTCTTCAGGAAATCTACATTCAGATTTAAAGACCTTGCTTGGTCTTCTCTTTGGCCACGGCAAAATACACCCTAATGAGCTTTGGATGTGAGGAGGGATATGAGAAGCCTCAGGGGTGGGGGGATCCGAGTTCTTTGGGGAAAAAAAATCATAAACCTAAAGTGGAAAGAAATGCCCTACAAAGGAAGGTGCAGGGCCGAGAGAGAGCTCCCGTGAGCTCTTCGGGGGAGCCCTGGTGTCTCCCAGTGGGCGGGGCCGCCTGGCCACAGGGACAGGTGTCAGGCGGAGCAGTGGCAGTGACGGCCGGTGAGTGATTGCACCATCAGCTTCCTGCGGCGATCCATCATGCGGCCCCAGCCGGTGAAGAATCACAGCCTCAGCAAGGTGCTGAGCCCAGCAACATATCATTAAACAAGGTTACCACTGGCAGATTTGTTCCCATGATCAATCTGGTCAATAACGGTTCCACCTCGCTGTACAATTTCTCCCCCACCCCCCCACCTTAAAACATAAACAAGTATTATGAAAGCACTTGCAGAACAATGTATAGCTTTCTGAAGTCTTCATTTCTCCTGTGGCATTCCGCACGCTTCTTTAAAAACCCTTATAAATCATGAAAAATAACCTTTACTACAGGATATATCCTCAGGCAAGTGCTCTACCCTAATTCCATATTTTATTACCTGATACTGACTGATTTTTTTTCTCCAATTGATTACTGAATAGCATTGGGACAATTTCTTTTTTTATTTCCCCTCAAGTCTGCATAGCTCACTAGTTTCTTCCCTTAGGAGGTCCCAAATGAGATAGAAGTAAAACACTTACTGCTTTTAGTGTTCGGCTTTAATTCTCCTGTTTTGCATTTAACTCTTCGTACACCCAGGCAGACAGATTACTCAGTGGTACTGCAGACTCGCCTTCCAGAAAAGATCTTGACTTTGTTACAGTGTAATTGAGACTGGTAAATGTTATAACCATTAGAATGTAGAAAATTGAACTGGAATCTCATGGGGAAAACCTACTCAGTTTTCTGAGCCGGTGAGTTAGAAACAGAAGATCCCAGTACATATGGGAACTTTTAAAAAAGTGAAAATGAAAAAAAAAATTACCCACAAGTATAAGTGCTTATCCCAAAAAAGAAATACTACTTTCTCCAATTATAATCCATCCTTCCTGACTTGAGTCCCTGAGTTTCTTTCAGGAACTTTGGTTGTAAGTTTATATCCATCAAGGTAAAAAATATATCTCTATCTGTGTCTATATCCATATCCATTTCTGTATCTATATATTTGTATGATTAAAAATAGATATGTTGGTGATCTCTGCCTTACTAAAAACCATGAGAGTTTAATTTTGTAACCTAACTGATTAACTGGTTGTAGAGAAAATTACAAATCTGAACTCAAGCTCCATCTAACTTCCAAAATTTTCATTATAAGTAAAATGAAATTTCTTCTCACTTCCACCTTTAGGCAAGACCCCCTTGTGACGGTCCAGAAAGAGAGGATACATTTCCTTTTTAAGTCCTTCCAGAAATCTTGAGTAATCACATTAAGTAGAAAAATCCATATAGAAACTTCAGTTGCCTGATCGATTTTTCTTTATTCTTTTATTCAAATCCATTTCCTTTCTTCTGTCCTTCTTTATCTTCTCCGTGGAGATGGATTGTAGGTGGGCATTTATCTCCACGTAGAGCACCATTTAATCTCAAGTTAAGCATTCAGGGATAGAAGTTAACTCCCCTAGATGCTCATGGTACAAAATGTACCACTGGCTTGATAAATCTGAGAATTCTTGCCAAGTAAAAACGTAGACATTTAGAGAGAGTTGAACTCATCGCTTAGATTTCAAAAATGTACGATTGTTTCTCCTTTTAAATGCATGATATATTTCCTGAATACTAATGGCATTCACTCTTGACATTATTGCTTAAAAATGTTGATTCTTTGGTCTGCTTGTGAATATTCTTCGAGTGGTCCTTGCCCGTGGAGTCAGTTTTAAGAACATTTAACATGTATTGATTACCACTAAGAAACTGATTGCCTACTGGGGTAGATTAAAAGCATGCATTGTTCATTCAAAAGATGTGTGTTAGTCTGTTCTATTTTGTCTAATATGAGTTCCAAATTCTCCTCAGGAACATCATTTCATATATCAAGGCTGATGGCATGATAAAAGTGTTATAGATTGGTAGCTCTTAATTCATTTATAGGAGAAAAATAGAAGAGATTTGTAGTAGGCCCGGGTCATATCTGCAATTCAACAAATATTTATTGAATGCCCATTGTATATAAGGCACCGTGTTTTAGTTTTTTCTCATAATAATTCCATGGTTACAGATTACATTGCTATGTTCAGAAGATACTAAATCTGAGTCATGCAGTAGAGACTTAATTTGGTTAAAACCTGGATGACTTATAGTCTAGACACAATATTCATGGCAGCTTGGTAATGGGCTTAGGTGGCTCTTATAGCACAATAATGCAAAAAATTGAAGGAAGCTATTGCTTCCATAATACACTATAATTTGACTTAGGCTCTGTATAGATACAGTCATCAATAACTCAGTAAAAACAATTTCACATCTAAGCATCATCTCTAAAGACAAAAATGCCTAGACTCTTGAAAGGACGGTGATGGAAATACAAAGCATTCTTTCCATTATCCATTATCTTTCTTTTGCTATTGATTTAACTAATGACTTAAACTCAAATTTAGAAGGGCATAAGTGAAAAAAATACATATGTATAAAAATGAAAATATATTATAGGTGGCTTTAAAGAGCATTTTCATGGTATTTTTGACATTGTTTATAAAGTTATTTTCAAGCATTAGTAAATATCCAAATACTGTTTAAATAATTGCATTTCATTTCTAATTGAACAAATTGTTCTTTTAACCACCTAAGCCTAGAGACCTTTGTCCCTATTTAAGGATGTTGTAAACTTTCCTGCAGGTGTGCATTTGCATGCACGTGTGTGCATCTTTTTGTTGTTGTTGTTGTTTTGGGTCTCCGTTGTTAGCTTCAATTGTGTGCCTTTTAGGAATTAGATAATTTAAAAAAACCCTTCAGCTTTATCTGACATAAATTTAATTCTCTGTGGGAATGCTGTAGGAGAGCCCTGCAAACACTTTAGAGATTCTATCATGGCATTTGCCACTTATTCCACATGGAATTCCTAATTCGGACGTCTTTCCTATGGAATTCCCCTGATCTCAAATCAAATGTGCTTGTGGGAATGCCTTGCAAATCCTGACAGTCACTTAATGACAGTGACTATTTTACTCTGCTTCCACATTTGTTTTTGGCTGGATCATTCCCTTTAGACACTGTAAGGTCAATACAGCAAAGCAAGTAAGTAAGCCTGGAGCCTTGTCTTAAGGAAGGTCCACCCCCTTTCTTGTACCTGGTGCATTACTCAAGGTCATGATGCAATCAACATGAGACTTGATGATGACTGTTGCAGAGTTCAGACCATTCTATTCTGGCTATTTTGAGTCCCGATTTTTTTCTCTGTAATACATTTTTACGTATGTCCCTAGGTACAATAAAATAAGCACTCTCTCTTCTGAGAGAAAGAGAAATGGATTTACCAAGACAAGGATGAAGTTGTGGGTTGGGAACTAGGAGTGGTAAGGAAGGAAAGATTTTTGATTTGGTTTGTATGGTTTTGAATTTCCTTCAGGGCTAAAATTGAGTATAGGGAGACATGTATGTGGATAAGTCAGTGTTATAAAGGACAAGATTTTCTAAATTTTTTGGTTGGTGCTGATAAAGAGGTGAACCTAATTATTTCTGAAAGGCTTTTTCTTGGGTTTTCCATTTTGGCTCTTTAACTTCTGGCCACCATAGCTTGGATGATCTTTCCTAGTTTCTACCTAGTGAAGCACAGTTACAAGTAGTCAGCACACATCCTCCGATAGTTCCTACTGGAGGCTTCCTGGAACATGTTATGCCAGGAGTAGAGTCCTTCAGATGGTAACAATCTCATACATATTAAGATCATGGGGTCAGATATGGTACCTCTCCATCTACAATGTCAGGCGGCTGTGTGTTTTTTTGTCATCATTTCTGGATAGAGTTGTGTGCACTATGACAAAACAAGACTAATTGAGAGTTTCTGTGTGTCCAATCAGCCATGATGCATTAAGAAGGCTAAACATGAACAGCAGGAACCTGTAAGTTCAGGCTCTTGCAATTCATCTCACTAGAGTAGACAAGTTGCAGGATATCACATCTACTAAAACACCAAATAAATACAGTTGGTTTTGCCATGTTTTTGATGTTTTGCTTTCTTGCTTGCTTCATCCAACAAACACAACAGGGGGCGTCTGCAGGCTCTGTGATCACTAGGGATTTTAAAAACACAGCTCCAGAAGCTCAGGGTCTAAAGCAGTACCCAAGAAGTAGCAAGATCATGCCAGGATGATGTCATGAATGCAGTCTCATGGGTAAACGCAGACACAGGGTGCTCTGAGAGTTGGAGTCAGGGAGTTATACTTGTAGCACCATATCAGGAACGGTTTTGTGAAGGAGTTAATGCTTTAAAGTAGGAGACCCCTATCCAGAGAAGGATGCAAAAGGAGCAGCATGAGAAGAGGCACAGATGTGGAAAAAGCCAGCATCTCTGTCCACAAGCCTAAGGAGGGCAATAAAGCACATATAGATTGCCTGCAAAGCACAGGTGAGAGATGAGTCTCTATCAATGGGCAGACCCCACCTCCAAAGAGATGCACTGAGAAATGTAGACATAATGCTGAAACTGAGAAGAGTAACTCAGCAGCAGCCTTGGAAAGGATTTCTCTTCCTCTGTGGAGACTCCAACTTAGGGCGCTAACCGATTTTTTAAAAAAATGTATTTCACATAAAATCATAATTGTAAAAGCAATTAACTCTACTGTCAGTATAAGGCATACAAATTTCTGCTCTAATAGAGGTTTATAATCATTGTGTCCATTAAAGAAGGCATCAACGCATTATGTCTGAAAGTCGCCAACAGAAATAAAAGCGAAATCATTATAGAAACAGGCAATTATCTACAGAAGCAAGAAGGTGAGTATCATGTGAAATGAAAGGGGGACCACACAGCTAGTGAAATTGTACTAAAAGGGAAAACTGCACAAGTCTGTACATATGTCTCCTTCCTTCAAGAATATGGCTGCCAACAGTGACAGGACTGATTACACACGATTTTCTCCAAGCGCGGCTGGAGGCTGGGGAGACGGGAGTGATTAAGCGCTTTTCTCTGAAGGTGCACTGAAGACTGGGGCCCCGAGCTCTCGGCTCCTTCGAGCCGGAGATTAGGAGGCCGCCATTGTCATTCCCGTCCTCCGGAACTCTACGGAAAGCGTTCAGGGAACAAAAGCTCCCGAAAGCAAACCTGAGAGGATGACTTAGCCCGGCCCCTGGTAAGGGCGGTGCAACTCTGCCTGGGGCAGAGACACTTGAGAATCACTGCAACAGGCCCCTCCCCCAGAAGATCAACAAGAAATCCAGCCAAGACCAAGTTCACTTAACAAGGAGAACAGCAGATTCTTATCTGGACAAAATGACAAGGCAGAAAAACTCACCACAAAAAAAAAGAACAGGAGGCAGGACCGAAGGCTAGAGACCTAATCAATACAGACATTGGTAATATGTCAGATCTGGAATTCAGGACGACGATTCTCAAGGCTCTAGCCGGGCTCGAAAAAGGCATGGAAGATATTAGAGAAACCCTGTCAGGAGAAATAAAAGCCCTTTCTGGAGAAATAAAAGAACTAAAGTCTAATCAAGTTGAAATAAAAAAAGCTATTAATGAGGTGCAATCAAAAATGGAGGCTCTTACTGCTAGGATAAATGAGGCAGAAGAAAGAATTAGTGATATAGAAGACCAAATGACAGAGAATAAAGAAGCTGAGCAAAAGAGAGACAAACAACTACTGGACCACGAGGGGAGAATTCGAGAGATAAGTGATACCATAAGACAAAACAACATTAGAATAATTGGGATTCCAGAAGAAGAAGAAAGAGAAATAGGAGCAGAAGGTATACTGGAGAGGATTATTGTAGAGAATTTCCCTAATATAGCAAGGGGAACAAGCATCAAAATCCAGGAGGTGCAGAGAACACCCCTCAAAATCAATAGGAATCGGCCCACACCCCGCCGTCTAATAGTAGAATTTACAAGTCTTAGCGACAAAGAGAAAATCCTGAAAGCAGCACGGGACAAGAAGTCTGTAACATACAATGGTAAAAATATTAGATTGGCAGCAGACTTATCCACAGAGACCTGGCAGGCCAGAAAGAACTGGCATGATATATTCAGAGCACTAAACGAGAAAAACATGTAGCCAAGAATACTTTATCCAGCTAAGTTATCATTGAAAATAGGAGAGATAAAAAGCTTCCAGGACAAACAAAAACTGAAAGAATTTGTAAACACCAAACCAGCTCTACAGGGTTAGGGTTAATATTGAAAGGGGTCCTCTAAGCATAGAGAGACACTAAAAGTATTATCAGAAAGGAACAGAGACAATATACAGTAACAATCACCTTACAGGCAATACAATGGCACTAAATTCATATCTCTCAATAGTTACCCTGAACGTAAATGGGCTACATGCCCCAATCAAAAGACACAGGGTTTCAGAATGGATAAAAAAACAAAACCCATCCATATGCTGCCTACAAGAAACTCATTTTAGACCTGAAGACACCTCCAGATTGAAAGTGAGGGGGTGGAAAACAATTTACCATGCTAATGGACATCAGAAGAAAGCTGGGGTGGCAATCCTTATATCAGATGAATTAGATTTTAAGCCAAAGACTATAATAAGAGATGAGGAAGGACACTATATCATACTCAAAGGGTCTGTCCAACAAGAAGATCTAACAATTTTAAATATCTATACCGCTAACATGGGAGCAGCCAACTATATAAACCAATTAATAACAAAATCAAAGAAACACATTGACAAGAATACAATAATAGTAGAAGACCTTAACACACCCCTCACTGAAATGGACAGATCATCCAAGCAAAAGATCAACAAGGAAATAAAGGTCTTAAATGACACACTGGAGCAGATGGTCATCAGAGATATATTCAGAACATTCCATCCCAAAGCAACAGAATACACATTCTTCTCTAGTGCCCTTGGAACATTCTCCAGAATAGATCACATCCTGGGTCATAAATCAGGTCTCAACCGGTATCAAAAGATTGGGATCATTCCCTGCATATTTTCAGACCACAATGCTCTGAAGCTAGAACTCAATCACAAGAGGAAATTTGGAAAGAGCACAAATACATGGACACTCAACAGCATCCTTCTAAAGAATGAGTGGGTCAACCAGGAAATTAAAGAAGAGTCGAAAAAAACCATGGAAACAAATGATAATGAAAACACAACGGCCCAAAATCTTTGGGACACAGCAAAGGCAGTCCTGAGAGGAAAATATATAGTGATACAAGCCTATCTCAAGAAACAGGAAAGGTCTCAAATACACAACCTAAACCTACACCTAAAGGAGCTCGAGAAAGAACAACAAAGAAAGCCTAAACCCAGCAGGAGAAGAGAAATAATAAAGATCAAAGCAGAAATCAATGAAATAGAAACCAAAAAAACCAATAGAACAAATCAATGAAACTAGGAGTTGGTTCTTTGAAAGAATTAATAAGATTGATAAACCCCTGGCCAGACTTATCCAAAAGAAAAGAGAAAGGACCCAAATAAATAAAATCATGAATGAAAGAGGAGAGATCACAACCAACACCAAAGAAATACAAACAATCATAAGAACATATTATGA